>QQSS02235868.1:0-10013 GCA_003687565.2 Craspedacusta sowerbii | reverse complement strand
ATTATTATTATTATTATTATTATTATTATTATTATTATTATTATTATTATTATTATTATTATTATTATTACTATCATATTTTTTGGCCAAATCCGTAACCCAAACCATAACCCGAACCCTAAACCTAACCGTAAGACTAACCCTAATTCTACCCCTAACCCTAACCATAAGACTTACCCTAACCCAAACTCTAAACCCTAATCCTAACCCTTGCCCTGACAAGCTCTAGCGATCTTCAAGGAACTGAGATTTCTATGAAATAAAAACAAATATTAGAAGACAATTCGTTAAAGTATTCCGGCGCACAGCCACCATATCACTTCGCGGGATGTCGCATGATCAATCGGGGGTTGAGGAGTTGGCGGTAGCTTTACTGTATGCTCAACAACACTTATCTATGCACACGCAAACATCAGGTAAATACCTACATACTCTTAAAATATCCTTTTCAGCCATTGACGACCGTGAAAATCTCACGGCTCAGGGTTTCTTTCCGAAATCAAGGCGAAAAAACTTTTTATCCGCAGCTTACGCTTTCAGTACAACTTTATCTGCACGCATTCCCTTACTTTTCAGTGGTGGAGTTCAGATTCCTTGAAATTGTAGTAGCATGCGTACTTCTGCACTGAGCAGCCTTACAAAATTGTTCAACCGCGTTGCACTCCCAATTATGAGCCAGGCACCTTTTCTAACGAACTTTTCCTGAGGCCATTATTAAACTGCTATTGATAGGTATAAAAAAAAACCTTTGGCGTGCGGTTTCGAAAAGGTTTGGAGCTCAGCTCGTATTCAAGAACTCGTCAATCATTAATTGGTCCTTCCGAGGGGTTTGCAAAACTGCGTACATAATGTAACAGCGGGACTCGGCATCATGGCACGTTTAATCGCGAGCACGGGGACGAAGTCAAACCACAATCAAGGATGTCAAGATCATGGTGGGGTGAGAGCGAGCAAACAGGGCAGTTTCCTTCATGTACTTGTCATAAAAGTTTTGACTTCGAATTTCCGCGTATTTCAGCTTTGCTATCAGCGCTTTGTTACGACTTTCTCGGTCTCACGCACGATCCCTGGTAAGCATTTCATTTTATGTATACATATATATATATATGTATATACATATGTAGGACATAGGATATAGGACTATACTAGGCAACCCCTTGGCGTATAACAGGCCGACGTATCATACTCTATAGTTTTTCATACGCTTCATCAATGGTATGAAAGCCTTATCGCCCGTTTTGGATATATATGATTGCAGAGTGAGTCCTGCGGCATTTACGGACATTTTTCATTTATAGCTGTAACGTTTTGTATAAATTTTATAACTATTAACTCTTATTATAATACGGAGTGCCACAGCCCAAACACATACCGCCCTCGCCCCCATAACTCATATTTGTCTACGATATATGTGAGTATTTTTTGGATTTCACACACCTGGGCCTGGGCATCACATTATTGCAATCTGCAAATGAAGTTTCTCAAAGATAACGGCACCAGCTCATTCGCTGGTTCTGCCGGGCAACCAGAGAAAATAAAAAAAAAGTTTGATTTCGAGGATGGCTTGGCGGTACGCGGAACTTTTGAAATTCTTTTGGAGAGATCTCAATGCATCTCGAATTGGTAAAGCCGATCTGTACCTAGAAGGCCAGCAATTCTGGACCCAACAACGTCTTGAAGGACCTAGCAAAGTTCGACCTACGGCTTCTTGCATGTTCGAAAACTTTCGCGATTCAAGAATGCTAGGGAATGAGATACATGAGCAAATAGAGAGACAAACATACATACAACCATGCAAGAGTGCTAGGGAATGAGATACATGAGCAAATAGAGAGACAAACATACAGGCACATAGTCCGATACTAATACCAGCCGAGATACACAAAAACATACCCACTCCCTCCACAGCGAAAAATTCAAATAAGAATGACGGACCGAACTACAAATCAACTCCGGCGCAATAAGGCAGACCGATAGGTTAGCAGTCGGTCAGCATGCACTAGCAAAGGGAGAGCAAGAGAGAGAGGGAGAGAGAGAGAGAGAGAGAGAGAGAGAGAGAGGGAGGGAGAGAGAGGGGGGCGGAGAGAGAAGGAGAAAGGTAGAGGGAGAGAGAGAGGGAGGGAGAGAGAGGGAGGGAAAAAGGAAGAACGACGGGCATACGTCAAGGCCGACAATAAGGAATCAAGACACAATAATAATTCATCATAAATAATAAACCAAAGTCATAGAGAATAAATCATAATAAATCAAGACTTGAGATTCTGAGCAGATACTTACCAGAGCTTTTCAGTTTGGCCATATAGGTATCGCCAAATAGGCCCACGCCAACCTTGTTTTCGGCCCTGATACGGAAATAAACGAAAGCTGAGACGTTCTCTACGGTGTAACTTTGCTGATCTACGTTCAACTTAATTGGTTGCCAGAAGTTGCTGACGTCATCATCCACCAACAAATCGAGGTGAAACCACGCAATCGGATTGTAGCCATCAAATCCAGGACTCCACGTTATATTCACTACCCGATGCGCGGCCAGTTTAACAAAGACGTTCTTTGGAGGGGCGGGTGGCACTAAAAAGCAAGCGACTTGCATATTTATAAAGCACGTGACTTGCATATTTGTAAACCACTTGATTTGTGACTTACATATCTTTACTCTCGTACGAATGTACGTCTACAAATGCCAACAAAAAAAAAAAAAATGAGAAAACCCCGAGCAAAGGACGTAAGAATGAGCACGCGTGTTTGCAAATGCTTGTGTTCACCAGTGACGCGACACACCCGCAAAGTAATTTTAAAAACTGCTTATTTATACAGGTACGGGATTTAGGTCTATGCCTTTACCTTGGACCACTAGATTGACTGTATTTGACGAGGAGCCATATGTGTTGCTGGCTGTGCAATTGTACACCCCGGCGTCGGATGACTGAACCTTCTGCAGGCGCAGCGCTCCATCTACCATCCATAGCTTGGCATGGCGAGACTCACTGGTCAGAGGTCCCACCCAGGTGATGATTGGCTTGGGGTGACCAACTGCCAGGCACGGCAACACCACTTCGCTGTCAATCACAGCTGTGACTGTGAGAGGTCGATCAGGAACAATGGCAGCTGGAACTAGAAGAGGAAATACCCGTTTGTAAATATTTCACCAATGCTTGGATTGTTCTTAAAGCTGAATTTTGCTTAAGAATTGTGCTTACAGCTGTATTTCAAAAGCATGTTATGAATCGCGGTTATTTGGTTTGTGCATGGAACCGTAGATGTGATGTTAATGGATTCTGCTTAGAGCTTGTCGATGTGCTATTTGGATTGTGCTTAGAGCTGTATTTTATAAGCATGTTATGAACTTCGAAAATTTGGATCGTGCTTAGAACTTTTGAATGTGTTATTTCGATTTAGCTTACAGCTGTACTTCATAACTTTGTTATGAATTGCGATCATATGGATTGTGCTTAGAGCCTGAGGATGCGCTATTTGGACTTTGCTTAGACCTCTGTTTCATAATCAAGTTATGAATTGCGATCAGAGTTGTACTTTATTTCAAGCATATAGAGAGTTTCATGCGATAAAGATCATTTTGTCCATGTTTGAATGTTCGTGTGATGGGAAACCATAGTCTGAAATTCTAGAGGTTTTATTTGGCTACATAAACTCCACGGACTCGATGTCTAACACGAATCACGAACTTTATTAGCTAACGAGTAAGAACAATTAAAGCTGACGAGTGAGTAACTACAACTGACACTAGTCACTTACCTTGGTTTTGCGTGGTTGTCGAAATGACTGGAGTAGAAGCTCCAACACCGGTCAGAGTTTTTGCTTTCAACCAGATATCATACCGACGACCGACGTCCAACCCTTGTAACATGTGCGACCTTTCGGTCTCGGCAAGACTGAACTCAATTTGCTGAGAGCCAGACTCTTGGCTCTTGTAATAGAGAATGTAACCACGAATGATCCCGTTCGGTTCGATGGGGGCTTGCCAGCTAACCATGACCTGTGTAGGTGTGGCAGGCGATGCTGAGAAACTCGACGGAGGTCCGGGCACTAAAGGCAAGCCATACGCAACTCTTATTATTACAGGACCCAACTAGCATAAAAAAACAACAGATATGCTGTTTTTTAACAAACAGGAATATACGGGTGTAAGAAGCTGATATAAGAAGACATATACAGTACATATACATGAATACATATATAAAAAGCTAATAATGATATGAGAAGATAAAATATAAGAAGAATATAAACAGAAAATGTGTAAGATAACACATGTTTATTGAACACACTACAAAACCATGCAGTTTAAATTATATGGCAAACAACGCTAAACTTGAACATATTCCAGACAACCCAATCAAACAACCACAAACAATCGCACAAACACACACACACACACACACACACACGCACACACGCACACACCCACCCACGCACAAGCAAACACACGGACACATTACCACACATACGGACTCATGCACACGAAGATACGCAGACTCACAAACGCACGCAAATTTTATCGGAAATAACGTCTTACGGTCTTCCAAAGTTCTCTTCTCTACACTGCTACTCGATACGCCATCTCCTACGTTCGTGTAAGCGAGCACAGAGATCCTGTACATGGCGAATTTCTTCAGGCTTGCCAGAGTGGCTTGCTCGCCGTTGATAACGATTTTCATGTACTCCTGCTTGGCAGCGACATCTTCGTATCTGACTTTATAGCCTTGCAGGATGCCATTTAAGGTCTGAGAAGCAGGTTGCTTCCACGTGACAACCATGGACTGGGAGGTTAGAGGTACAACTTCGACGCTTTCGGGGGGACTACTGGGTGCTAAAAGCAACCATACCGCATAACTTCAACAGCAATTCTTAAGCTTCAGATGCCCTTTATTCCACTTCCTGGAGGGGATTAACCAGTTTGAAGCATTAACGCGTGTTCGTGCGCTCATAAATATACCATGACAGCATGCTCAGAGCCTACAAAAGCTACCTAACTACAAGATAAATGCATAATAAATACATAAGATAGAAGTATTCATGTCTTCTCTAACGAGGTCATTTATCAAGCAGTGCAATTCAGCAAGCCTGGTTTACTTACCAGCTTCCCACGTTTTTGCGAACACAGAACTCGACGGAGGTCCTACTCCCGCCTTGGTGAAAGCTTGCACTTGCAACTTGTACCTCGTAAAAGGCCGAAGGTTCCGAACTGTGAAACCACCACCAGAGCCAGTCATGATAGTCTCGTTGAATGTCTGGCCTTCAACCAGATCATACACTGGTTGGTAGGCGACATGATAACCGAGTATCACACCGTTGCGTTGCATCGCAGTAGGAGGCTACAGTGGCACGGAAATGAAAGCACGAGTTTAATGGTAAAACTTCAGGATCGCTAAAGATGCTTGCAAGATTCGTGCATGGACATGCAAGTACGTATATGCATTGCTAAAAATAGTGGACACATGCTGATCAATCCATCGATATGGACACGTAGGCATGCGATTATTGAGTAGGTAGTTCAAGGGGCGGGCACGACGAGGAGAAGGCTAGTGTTCTCGAATTGATTCGTGTGGACTGTGGTTGTTGCAGACTGACGTCGCACATTTTGAGCGCGCATTTATTCAAAAACTTCTACATAATTAAATTACAAGTTAGACAAAGGAGCTGATCGTAGACAGTGATGAGCACAGGCCTTAAAGCAGCTAACACGTGACGCACGAACGTGCGAAGTGTAAGACATCAGAATCCATAAACATGATCATAGACTTCATAAAAATACCTGCCTCCTTAGACGCCTATCATAAAGGGTGATTCCCCTATGTACAACATTATCAACGACAACCGCGCTCAGAATTCTCACCTGCCAAGTAACAATCATTTCGTAAGCGCTTGTGACCTTCACTGTGACGTTCTGAGGCGCGGCAGCTGGAGCTGTATAAAATGAATCCACAATGAAATAATAATAATTATTCGGAATTTCAAAATTATTTTCGCTGGACTTTTCCCGCGTCACAACAGCGCTTATATTATGAGAGGGCACAAGACACGATCGGGAATTCAATCGTCATAAACTTCGTGTCAAGTATACCAACCTTCCTCGTTGGTTTCCACGACTGTTTCCACGCTGGGATCGCTCGAGCCATGCCTGTTCGCGGCGGAGACCACAAACACGTACGAGAAGCCCGGGCGAAGATCTTGGACTTGGTACGTCGTCACGTTGCCAGGAATGATGAAATAGCGAGCCTGGGTCCACTGTTGCTGCGCTTCTTTCATGGAGAGCTTGTAATGCGTAATCGGCGAGTTCCCATCGAAGGCCGGTAGCCACTTGACTGTCAATGATCTAGCGCTCGCTTGAGTAGATTCAACTGCGTATGGGACGTCAGGCTTCTCTACGAGTTAGAATAAAGTACGTCTGCAATTAGGGCCTGTGTACGAGGTGGTCCTTAACATTTCTACCAGCAAGTTACTACAACTCGAGCGCCCCAATAATGACTTTATCGTGCAGTGAGAAGCTAAGCTATAGAAATGCAGTTAACTATGGCACAGCTAAGTGTAGTTCACTGTGGCAAAAACTAGAGAAGCACAGCTTTAAAACGATAGAACTGTAATTGGGCCATGAACTGAACGTAATTATGAAAGTTTTGAGAAACGGCAATGCACATTTCCCACCTATTTCTGAAGTTGTGCTCGAGTAGTCGGGTTTTAGAGAAATACCGCATAGTTTTGCTCAGGAAATACTAGCACTTAACTAGGGAAAAAGTTCTTGTGATGTCTATCTCCACATACATACAAATTGGCTAGGTTTTTACAACAGCTCTAAACGTGTTTAAGAGACACCCTAGAACGAACCTTCAACATATAACTGAAACTCCTGGTTGCTTGTTCCGAACGGATTCGTTGCTAAGCACTCGTACATTCCAGAATCAGAGCGCATCACTTCGTTCACGGTTAGTGAAGAATTAAACACCGATGGCGTTCCCAAGGTGTCCGTCGATTTGACGATGACGTACTTTTGCCGATCATCTTCACTGATAATTACGCCGCGCCTGAACCACTTCAAGTCCAGAGAACTGGTACCTACCGCTGAGCACGTGACTGTAACTGAAAGACCGATTCGCTGTCGTGGCTCCGGATTGGAATAGCTTATCACAGTTGCTGGCACTAAAGCGAATTTAAGGCATGCTCATGTTAGTCTAGCAGACTTACATCTAATAACATCGAAATATTTATAAAGGAGATTCTAATGGTTCGGGGTAATTGGTAAAAAACGTGCGCTCTATTAGCAGGTCAATTGCCATATAATCTTGAAGCTAGTTGAAAGGAGGATTGCAAAGTTTAATAATTACGACCTCAAATGAATAACTCAGGATCGCATATTATTTCAAGGCAATGCTTGGTAATCAGGATAATCAAAAGCAAGATTTTAAAGTAAAAACATTTTCCAATTCATATCATCAAGTTGTTATACTTCTTATAGTTCTTATAAAACATTAGTAAAAATATATAATTTTCCTGGAATATCAAAAAATTAATTGAACGTAAGACAACAAGAGCCAATTAAGCAGACGGATAAGAACCTTTCACTGTTACTACAGCCACGTGGGAAATCGGTTCGCTAACTGATGAAGTTGCTTTGCACATGTACTTGCCGTCATCAAAAACGCGGGCACCAAAATTTATCAGCGTGCCATTATTTAGTTGGGCAACACGATAGTCCAACGAAACAATATCCAGCTCGCCGTCGTTAGTCAGTTTGTACCAGGTGATCTGCGGCTCTGGAAATCCGGTTGCTTGGCAGGCTAAGTTGAATGGTTGAGAAGCGAGAACGGAAGTGTCGGAAGGTTTGACGGCAAACGAAGGTTTTTCTGTAGGAAAGAAATAAGCAGTGCAAGTACCTGCTGAATAATGACATTCCCTGGAAAGTTAGCTGCTCGCAAGTGGTCCATATGAATTCGTGTAAGGCGACTTTTACGCACACAGAAATAATTATTTATTATTCAAGTAAACTCATTGAATAATTAGACTTAAGGACAGAATTATTTTAGTTATGATCTATTACTGTAATGATTGTCATAATCACTGAATAAATATATTATCAACTTTTATCTTGCAAAATACATTGTATTATGTTAAAACAACTTGAAGTAGTTAAGTTAAATAAAGTAATTTGATGCAGCAAAGATATTGTTATAGATGGCAATCTAGCAATCTCTTACAGTGGATTCAACCCATCCAATCAGTGCTCAGCTTTATACAATTCACATTTACTGCAACATAAAATAGAGCATATTTATCTCCAATATACACAAAATATCGCGTATGGATAAACGTAATTAAGCCAGTAATAGAAGGAAGATTCATAAAAATGAACCATCATATGATACACAGGGAGCCCGTCCAACGTAAAAGCACAGTTTTAAAACTTTAAATAAAATTCAACAAGTGCGTCAAAAGAAAATACATGGACTCAAACCGTAAGAACGTCTTCGTGTATTTCAGACGCGTGTGCCAGTAGAGCAACAGTTTATGTAACAGCTGGCTGCTGTTATGCAGCGATAGCAAAGCGCACGTGAAAGGGCTCGTGTTTAACAAAGCAAGAAAATTTCCCTTACCATATACTATCAAATCGGCCGAATAAGATGCCGTGCCAGCTTTGTTATTTACCACGCACGTGTATCTGCCCCGATGCTCTGGCTTTACATTGGAGAACGAGATGATCTTGCCGAACGTCAGCTCTCTTATTTCCAGTCCTTCCATATTGGTGACGTCGATGCCGTTCTTGTACCAAGTGATGGTAAGCCCGTCGTTGCTTCCACGGCTGCAGCCGCAAATGTAGTGAGCTCTCTCGCCAATTGCCACGGGCGGCAAAGTGAACGGAATGATTTGAGGGGCATCTAAGAAACAATCGCACACAGGCTGTAAACAGCATTCAAGAAACTTATAAGAAGGATTGATACATTTTCCTGGCACTGCAAACTAACCATACGTGGATTGCTATGGAAACGCGATGCGTAAAGTCAACAGTCCAAAGTCCAGATGCAATTACCTAGCACGGTTACTTCAGCAACTCTTTGCGCCAAACCATGCACGTTCTTTGCGGAGCATAGGTACTTTCCGGCATCGGAAGCTTGAAAATTCTTGACGAAAAGAGTGCCGTTGGAGCTGATGCTGATTCTATCCATGGGAAGCACTTTTGCGCCATCTTTGTGCCATTGAAATGAAACGGCGGGATAGCCTTTCGCTACGCAGTTGACTTGCAGTGTCTTGCCAGTGGAAAAGCTAAGCTTCTCCTTGAAATCGATGATAGTTGGCTTGCCTGGAATAAAATAATCGCTTTGTGTAACCTTCTACTGCCGAGAAAAATATGCATACCGGATCGACAACAAACAACAATTATAATATTAATGATAATAATAAAACTACTATTGCTATTATTATAAACTTTGTTATTGTTATCATTATTTTTATAATTACTATTACTGTTATTATTATCATTATTATTATTACCATTATTTTTAATTTTATTATTATTATTAAAATTAATAATAATAACAATAATAATAGAGAATATTAATAATAATGAAAAGTTTGCTGAAGCCAAGAGCGCCGAATAGCGCATAGTCAGGTTTATATCTCAGCATGTTCATATCTCAGCTCATATCAGGCACATATATGTGAAACGGTCAAGTCAAAAAGATTTATTAGTTCCTCCGTTCCCCGAAGCCAGACGCGTTTCACCTTAGATGGGGCTCATCAGGGACGTGCATGGGAACCGAACCCGGCTCGCCTGAGTGGAAAGCAGAGCACTTACCACTTGACCACGAGAACTGAGTGAACTGGTGTGAACTGCACGAGATTATAACTTGCTAACAGCAAGTTTAGAAGCTTGTTTACATACATGCAAAGTTGCATGTTGCACAGTATGGCCCTGCAAGTCGTACAGTTGATAGATAGATAGATAGATAGGTAGATAGATAGATAGATAGATAGATAGATAGATAGATAGATAGATAGATAGATAG
>QQSS02235857.1:0-10014 GCA_003687565.2 Craspedacusta sowerbii | reverse complement strand
ATAGATAGATAGATAGATAGATAGATAGATAGATAGATAGATAGATAGATAGATAGATAGATAGATAGTTAGATAGACAGACAGATGGGTAGTGAGTTAGATGGATGAATAGTGAGTTAGATAGAAAGATTTGTTACCCGAAAGTAAGCAAGAAAAACCATCTTTCAAGACCTATAAGTTCTTCCATTGGAACCTTTAATTACCTGTAGGCTTCTATAGTCTCTACTCAATAGCGTAGAACCGGTATGCTATCAAAAATATATTTGAATTTTTAAAAGAGTTTCCTCATCGGAATAGCAGTTCGTATATTAGAGATAACTTTGATGTATGCACCCTATTTACCAATATGCCGATCGAAGAAGTGATAAAGATAGCTCTAGATTACGCAAGTGCAGAGCGGAAGAAGGTAATTTGGAAGGTCCCTCCAGAGCTTAGCTACAAAGGGAACTTGCGGATAGCATCTACTGAAACAATTATTTGGTTTAGCATGCAAACGCATGACCAAATGAAATGGCGAACTGCGATTGTGATTGCCGAAAAAATTTCGTTAACCCTTGCGTTGCTTTCAAACTTTTGGGGTTTTGGAAATACTGTTGCAAGAAAATTTGCTTCTGCGTTGTTTACGTACGCGGATGCCCAAGCCGCTTGCTTTCTCAGTTAAATGCTTCTTATATAATTATTTCCATACTTCTAACCAACACCTAGAATTCCAAATACATGCTCCTGGATATAAATAAACTATGAAAAGATCCTATGTGTTCCATGGTTATACTGGTTTTCGAAACCCAAGATTTTAAAAGTTGTTCCCTTGAATGCAATGATTTTTTACGTGTTTGTAACTTACGATAGACTTGATGCTACTCCTTCTGTCTGCGAGCCCCCTACGTCCGTGCTTGTGGAGCTGTGGGCATGATTGCTGATCAAATCTGTTAGGGTACTACTCCTCTGTCTGGGAATTTCCTGCTGTGGTTTTCTCAGTCCAAGAAGCGCCTTCGCTTCCTTCATAAGAGTTTTGTTCTTCAAGCCGTATATGAGGACATTTATTTTCGAGCTCTCGTAGCCCAGCGCAAGAAGCCAATACCAAATTCGTCTCCATCCATCTGTGGACGGCTGCTTGCAATGGCTCCAGAGGAAGTTTGCCAGTATGTGTGGATACCAGCGAACGGCGAAAACTAGCACGATCGCTACTAAGCTGACTGTCGCGTGGTTCGGGCGCGATGGTTGGGGCAGCCCCATCGTCGATTGCATGACTTTTATGGTTTTCTGGTGTCTTCTTGACGTACGATGGATCTTGAAGTAGACCACCGCTAGGACAAGTATTAAGAGAGTTAGTATGATTAGTGCAGAAATAGCTGCTGGTAGTTTGCGGGACGGGTTCAATAGTGATAGTTTACCAAATGCAATGCCGCATGTCCACTGTGTTGCGATCATCAAGTAGATTCTCTTAGGTGTGATCATGGATCTGTAGTGCAGGGGTACTGAATGTATGCGAGCCTCTCGATGGTGACTATTACAACACCAAGGGCACTGGAACCGAAAAGTCCCCATGTGCTGAAAAACATCACCTGCTCAAGTTGCTTGTTGACATCGTAACCGAATACTAGCCTGACGACGCACATGGGTTGTGCGACCACGCTCACAACTATATCAGCAGTACAGAGCGAGCAGATGAGTTTGTATGCCGGCTCAGTTCGTAAACGCTTCGAGACGCAAAATCAAGACGACTGCGAGAATATTTCCTGTCGCTGCGACGATTACGGAAACGACTTGAAATAACAAGAGCCCTGAAACGTCCGGCGGAACCATCGGCCAGACTAGCGGCATGCTGGGTCTACGTGCCGCAAGGCTGGTCTCCATGGATACAACGCCTTTAGTCAACTCGAATGTCGAGCTCAGAAGCTGAATCGATTGCCTAAACAAAGCACAGTAAGGCTCATATGCTGACCAGGGTATAAATCTACCATTTACTCCTCAATAGCTGTTCATTGCGATTGGTCTGATGTGACGTGATTTCGCGCCAGTTATGCTTACAAGATGGCGACCGGTCTGCAGTCGTTACTGATGGAAATGCTTTCGCTCGCATTGTTGGCAACGTCTGACTGCAACCCAAACCCGAACTCTAACCATAATAGTAATCCTTACACTACCCCAAACCATTTCAATTGAACTTTCTATAGAATTAAAACAAAAATCATTCGAAGGCAATTAAATTAAGCATCCTGACGTGCCAGGGATGTGACGGGATTTCTGTCTGCTACGCTCTCTCAACTAATTCAACAAGTTCTTTTTTTTTTGTGCAATTAGTTTCCATTAAAAAAGTCAGTTCCCAATCAACGAAATATGCGTTCATTCCAGGAAGGCCTGCGCAGGATTCTTTTGCACAACGCTCATACTGCATAGATGCAAGTGTAGAGTAGAGTCTTTCTATATAAGTTAGTCTGTGTACTAAGCGCGAATGTTTTCATGTTCGTTTGGCTGGTGTGTGCTCGGAGGACAGCAGTGTAAATCGACCGATCTACTAGCAGAAGCTTTATCTCATCTCAAGCTCTCCTTAGCCTGAACTTTTATTACATTTTAGCGCATGCTTCTTTCGAAGCTTTCAAGTTTCTTTTCTGCGGTAAATACTTTTCATAGTTTGCTTTTCTCATCTAGGCCTTTATGATCGTCTGAGCGACATACGGATTCCAACGATAGGATATAAAGGCACATCTCATGTCGTTTGAGCTACTGGTGTCGCCTTATAGGTGTGAAGATAAAGGCATTGCGTGTTAACTGGTTCAAGGCGTGGGTAAGCACTAAACTGCTGATGTGAAATCACCGACAAGACCGGAGTAGTGTGTATTTGAATCGCGGAGCCCGACTTACCGCGCCACACCGTTTAGAGAGAAGCTTAGCTTGAGCTGGTGCTTGTGAAGCCAACTTGGCTGGAACACACACACACACACACACACACACACACACACACACACACACACACACACACACACACACACACACACACAACACACGCAACACACACATCCAAGCGCACAAATCCAAGCGCACAAATACACGCACACACAACGACACACACACACACGCACACATACACGTGCACATACACAAGATATATGTATGATATCCAGATCGAAATGAGTGAATCGTACGTGTCTTAGGTAGCGTAACTGTATGGGATGTTTGACGTTAAGGGGCAGTGAGGTTCTGTTGTACTCATGTTGCTACTAAGTATATCCAAACAAGGCTTTGTTTCATCATGATTGTTTGCAAATATCTGGGTATTAGTTTAACTTTCGTGTATTTTATTTAGTTGTTGCATGCAATGCAGTAACGCTCGGAGCATAATATACTTCAGATTAATGAAAATGCAGGTCAGCATTCGTTGCAATAATGCGCCAAACGCAACAGACAAGACAAGACAAGACAAGAATTTATTTTTCCCAAAGAGCATACAAAAGATTACTGTTATATAAGGATTGGTCAGTTTAGGCACGTGATTCTTGCCTATCACGTGACATTGTAATTATCGTATATTTAGCGATGTCTTTGGTTAGAATAATCAGATTGACTGCTCACCACTTGTTTTATTCACGAGCCTCATAGTACACAATAATTACCCGTAAACGCATAAGCGAAATAAAGCAAATGCAAAATGGGAAGGAGAGCTCTTCGTAGCATAGCTAATCGGAGTTGAAGAGCCCCCTTAATACTTCTATACAGAAGTATGCGTATTCTCCACTGATATACAAATTAAAATTATAAAAACGTACATTAAGCGTAAGGTCGTTGCAATAGCTTTAAGCAAAAGTGCGAGCAAGTGTAAGCAAATGTGGGTCAAGCGGGTTAACTTGCAATACTAGATTTCAATGAGTTTATGTCAGGCAACACGTTTCAATAGCTGCACCGAGCTTCGTAAACGAGAAAATTTCTTACCTTACCGCGGTCTTTCCGACATCTAAGTGCGCGCTACTTCTTCTTCGCTTGACCTTTCCTCATTTGCGACGATGGCATGCCCCAAGTTTCTAATTCGAAGGTTGAGATGGG
The DNA here is from genome assembly GCA_003687565.2 of Craspedacusta sowerbii. NCBI lineage: Eukaryota > Metazoa > Cnidaria > Hydrozoa > Limnomedusae > Olindiidae > Craspedacusta > Craspedacusta sowerbii. The sequence goes on along the minus strand of QQSS02235857.1, from coordinate 5,973 downwards.
ATCCTTAAATACTCTCGAGGTGAAAGACATCCCGTTTGATGTACCGTTATAATTCTCTCTTGTTTTGGTGCCTGGATTGAATGGCCGTACGGCTAGGAATTGATTCTTTCTAAATAATCTTCCTTCAATCTAAACAATCCATCTTTCATGATATCAACTCTGTATCAGGCTCATTATCCAGCACATTCGGGCAGTAGAAGCGTAGCGTTGGACAATAGTGCAAGTTACATAAACTTGCCTGGTCGTCTGCTTTGACTTGCAGCGCTAAACATTGAAGGACAGGCGCATTAATGGTCTGCGTCTCAAAACTTTTTGAGTTTCGAGAAGTTTCGAGAAGAGACGGAACACGTCTTGAAACAAGCGAGGAGTTTCGGGACGAGGCGGAACCCGTCTTGAAACAAGCGAGAAGTTTCGAGACGAGAAGGACATCGGTCTCGTTTCAAGCGAGACGAGATGTTTCTCGAAATTTCTTGAAATTTCTCGTTTCAAACGAGAATGAGTTTCGAGACGCAGACCCTTAAAAATTAGAGATAGATTTCTACACCTGTACATGAAAGAATCTGATCAGAAAATGAAAAGTGAGCACTACTTGAACTACAAGAAGTACCGCAATTCTATTATTCTATTGTATGATTAGGTCAAGCAAAATCCTATACTTTAATAGTTACTTTCAGCAACACAAGAATAATAATGAGCGTACTTGGGATGGTATCAAGTCAATTGTCAATAAAAGCAAGAGGAGCAAAACCAGTCCGTTCCAGTTATTAGATCATAAGCACGTCTTGAACAAAACCTCAGCCAGTATTGCAAACACTTTTAACACTTATTTTACATCCCCAGACAATTCCCTGGACTCCAAAATAAGAAGAATGTCTAAAAATTTCAGAGAATGCATGCCTTCTCGTGCGATTGGTAGTTTTTTTATGAATCCGACTGATTACTATTGAAATAGCTGAAATCATTAATTCGTTCATCAATTCTAAAGCTACTGGACCACACAGTATTCCAATCGCCGATTTCTTAACAAAGGAATCGTCCCGGATGTATTTAAACTTGCTAAGATTGTCCCAGTCTACAAGTCTGGCCCAACAGATATATGCAGCAATTATCGACCCATCTCCCTGCTGTCAAATATAAGCAAAATAATAGAGAAAGCAATTCACTGGTATCTCTATGAATGTTTAGAAACGTCTAACGCTATCTATGATCTACAGTGCGGTTTCCGCAAAGAAGACTCTACTAACCACGCTTTGGTTAATCTGTTTAGTAATCTAAACGATGTACAGGATCGTGGCGAGTTTGCTTGTGGGTTATTTTTGGATTTGCAAAAGGCGTTTGACACTGTCAACCATAAAATTCTTCTGCATAATCAATCAAATAAACGACCAGATACTTTCTTTACAGACTTTACATGCAGGGCACCGTGATGAAAGCTGGGCTGGTGGATGGCTTACAACATCATCGTGCACAGACCATTTTGCGTTCCTCTGGATTTTTGGGCAGCATTCTAGCACTTGCTGCTTGACGACAGAGTCTCGCTGGGACAATGTTAGCTAATACTGTCAGCCAAGGTACTGGTGCAGAACGAAGATATTCTGTAATCAGGCGCATCGCGCCATTTAACTGCGAGTCCGGTAACTGAGTATGGCTCGATCGGGCTTACACCGGGCAGCAGTATTCCGCTGCTGAGTGAACTAGAGCTAAGGCCGATGCTCTAATGGTGCTAGCTCCAGCGCCCCAGCTGGTGCAAGTGAGCTTGGAGAGCAAATTGTTTCGTGTTTTACGTTTCCTTGCAGTTTTGGACAGATGTGCTATGAATGACAGGGTGCAATCTAGTGTGACCTCCAGGTAGACAGAATAGCAGTCATGGCTGGCCATTCATCAGAAGAGTGAATTCTCGAGATGCACTCGCGTTGTGTAGGTGGCAGACGCTCGCAAAGGTCTGTGCGACGTGGGGCTTCAGGCGCTAATGCCGACAGAAGTTGGTGATGTTGCCATGGCAATGTCAATTGTAAGGGTGCTCTCAAGTTCGCTAAACTAATCCGCTTGCGTCGCAAGACAAATGTCTTCAGCTCAGACGAACATACGACACAGTATCATGGTAAGGTCATAGATAGAAAAGTTGAACTGTAAAAGGGGATGCTGAGGCCGAAGTGGACGAAAGTAAGCCTGTGTTGGCTTTTAAAAAAGTCGTCAATGACAGTGCAGCTTCCTGGCTTGTTGTTTATCGACGAGACCCAGCACAGATCTGGCGTAAAGTCCCGTTGCCATCTTGCCGATTTGAACGTTCCTCATTATTTTGAGTCGTGAACAAGAGCAAGGTGGCAAAGCGATGTCCATTCAGCGAGTTTCGAGCCGTTCTAGTCTTCCCAGTCATAACCCCAATCTGGGCGATGGCTGTTAAAATCGCCTAGGTAGATGGCTGGGTGAGCGAGGGCATTTAGTAGCGCGAGCGTGTTCCCAGTTTCACTGAGTGGTTTGTATATATTTGCGATGGAATAGCTGCCTACCTTAATAACATCGCAGTGGTCTGTTGACAGCTCCGCTGAGACATCGGTGAGTCTGCTTCTTACATATGACGCTCTTCCATACTTGGCATGAAGAAGATAGCTGATGAGATCAAAGCCAGTCAGCGCAAAAAGGCTGAACTTGTCGGCGATGTATGTGTCTCCACCAGACACACATATCGATGCAATGCCTGTCGGCGAGAGTGCTGATAAAGGCAGGCTTCGCTGCGGACAGTCCTTCGACATTGATTTGAAGGATTCGTAAAGCCGCAGCAATAGGTTTGACGTCGGCGATGTAATAGTCCGATCTCTTTGAGTCGATAGGACCGGGATCCATATGGATTCGGTCTGCATGTGGCATCATTGGTTTCTCCGACTTTCAAGGCGGGGTACTTACGAGGAGGGCGTCGAGGACGCGGATGCGGTTTTTCCCTTTGTCGGGCAAGCACGTTCCCAAGTATCTTAATGAGAACGTACAAATGCTCCGCGACATCTTTTCCAGTACACTAGCCCCTTGCCGTGCAGTGCTGAAAAGGGCTGATGATCATATGCACCTAATCACGAGTGCTTTGGTGGTTAGATTCCTGTTGAAGTTATTTTACTTCGTGTTTCTCAATTTCTTAATGGCTTCCCGGGATGAGACTTATCTGTCGCGTTTTCTTTACCGAGACTCGTCGTCAGAAAGGTAGTATGCTGTATGTCAGTATGTCATCCTCAGTATGCAAATGTGTATTATCTCAAGGTCGAAGCGTTTTGGGTGAATCATTGCCACTTACTACCCAAGAAAATGTTTCCAGTTTCATAACTTGTAACACTGGTTGCACCACTTGAAAGGCTTAAGAAATAAACCCACCACGAACTCACCTGGTTATCGACTAGATGCTTGTAGCGCTGTTGTCTTTATCACGCGTTCCTTTGTATACTTGGCTCAAATCCAACCATAGCTCGATGAAGAATGATTCCTTTCTTCTGACCGCCACGAAGTCAGGACAAAAGCTTGCGTCAAGTATGAAAGATGGAGTCGCAACTTGCACGCACTCCTCCAAGATCCCGAGCTGTTGAGTGAAGTGTAAGAGAACGGAGTTTTTCCACCAATTAAAGCGCGTAGGGCTAGAAATGTTCTGCCGTCAAGAGATAGTGAACTGCCGGCTCATTGACACTCTTGAGACATGGTTGATTTTAGCCTAAGTCATTTTCATTGTTTTTCTTATGACGAACTCCGGAAGAATAGGGGTGAGACAGAATCGGATGGTCTCAATTGCTAGCCACAAATCACGTGGCCTTTGATCTGCCTATAGACCAAAAGAAAAAAGAACCGGACATCTGCGTTTTCCTAGAGAGCTTGATGTTGAGCTCAATTCGAGAACTCTTTTATTTGTCAATCCTACCGAAGCACTCCTTTTCTTGAAAACGGCATTTGCTAAGCACACGTAATATTGAAATTTGTTTTCTTTCTCGGACGACCCAAGCAGCAGCACAATGGTGGAATTGTTGGAATAGATGAGCCAGCATTTCCAACCGCAGCCCGGGAAAGTCAAGAACAATATTCAAGTAAAAGAGAAGTTAAACTATACCTAATTACGAGCCCACTATTCGATAGGATGCTCACCCCTGCAAGTTTCGAGTTCAGAGCTTGCGAAATGCGCTAACGCCGTCCTTCCTCCGATTTGAGAGTGGTCGACGAACAAGAATATTGGTTAGTTTCTATCAGCCTTTGTTAAGCTGGCAAGCTGCAATCCAGTCAAAGGAAGAGGTTGAATCGCTGTTTGATGGCTGTGGGATGGCGTTGCATCCCGACGCACGCTTTTCTTCGCAAAAGATCGCCTCGCAATCTACTGCACGTTGCTAGATCGAGGCACATTTAATGTGCAAGTAATTTACTTGCACCGCAAACGCAGGATTCGACAACGCATATGCAAACAAAGTAGAGTCTGCAATGTAAACCTTGCTGACTAACAAGTATCCCAATCGTTTCAAAGACGGCTTTAGCTTATTCTCCAACGATCTTGAAACTGACATCGCACTGTCCCCTCTTACCAGGATACAATCTGCTTGAAGACCTTCCCAGCGGACGACGAAGTAGTACTGTGCTGGTTAGGTCTTCTTAAGAGATTCGCCAAACAAGGTAGCCACAAAAATTTGTCACATGCCCTGCTTGCCCACCGACCCCGTGCGGAGGCTCTCCTAGTTGGCCGGCAGGCTATGTCGTGTGCGCATGGGCGTGGAGGATAGCACCTACTGCGTATAGAGGCCCTATCGGGGGAACCTAGATACCGAGGGGTTTCTTTTCCAAAATGGCGCCAGTACCAACGGCCGTTGAGCAGATCGCGCCGGCAACCAGATCTGATGATAAGGTGCCTCTTGGTATTAATGGCGTACTTTTAGGCCCGCCTGGATCGGGAAAAGGAACTCAGGTACTAATATCTTTATGTTGTTTCGTTTATTTTGGGAATTTTTGCAACCGAAGGTAGAGATTTTTTTGGAAAGGGTTTACCATTTTGAGCGACGTCAATGCATGAAATCGGTCTCTTGTTATCCGCCTATTAGACCTTTCGCTCTTATTATTTGCTTGCCTAATCGCATGCCCAAAATACTGCTGCTTCTTGAAATAGCAATTTTTTATGGTCCTGAACCTGGTCCTGACACTGTCATTTGCTGTTCCGAAATTGCTTTGGGGATGGTCTAGTTCACCCTTGCAAATTTGCAAGGGTGAACTAGACCATTACTCCTCGATTCTTTACGATCTATTACGCCTCGATTCTTTACGATCACTCTAATTTGGATATTTGGATATGATCAAAGTTATGTTCTACCTGGCATGCTAATAAGTATCAAATATATAAAGTGGTCAAAGATATTTGTTTTTGATGTCCGAGAAAATTTAGCTTGCCATACCTAAGTTATAATTATTATTATTACTAAGAATTATTGTTATTATTATTATTATTATTTTGGTGTATGATTTGGAGTGGAATTGTGCTGTTTTATCTTCTTTTTGAGTCTTCAGCATGTTTATTTTACTTGCTAAGTTAAAGCATATGCACTTCAAGCTTCTAATTTTTCTTACTCTCTGTTTTCAATACTGTTTTATATATAATTACTGTGGTCTAGGCTCCAAAGTTGGCCCAAAAGTATTGTGTTTGTCATCTTGCTACAGGTTAGTCTTGCATCATTTTCGAAGGTTTTTGGCTGATCAATCACGGTAGTAGGTGCTGTCTATCAGCTGTAAGTCTTACCATGTGACTTCACATCTCCATCACAGTGTATTGTACCTATTTTGATAAGATGTGGACCTATTCTTTTGTGTAATATATTCATTTAGGGAAGTTTTGTTCTATCTGGCCATTGTTTTCCTTAGTTCATGTTTGTGTGAGTTTTTTATTGAGTCCAGATCAAGTCACCTAGGTATTGAAATATATTTACATACATATATGTGTGTACATACATACATATGTATATATATATA
>QQSS02235846.1:0-10014 GCA_003687565.2 Craspedacusta sowerbii | reverse complement strand
TATATATATATATATATATATATATATACACACACACATATACACATAGGTACATATATTAGTATAAAAGTACCTGCTGGTGCTCCCATTCCAGGGGCAGGCATTCCTCTACCCGCAGCACGACCAGCACCTGGACCGGGTCCAGCAGTGGCTGCTGGAGTTCTCATTCTGTCCTGAATAGGAAAGAAAACAAATTCACTACCTTGCAAACGCTACAAACGATGCAATCAGATACGAAAGTAAGGTATCGTTACTTTGATAAGTAACTTCCGTTATGCATTAACCGTTCACGCTACTTTGAAAACTAACAAACTTTAATCCTTGTTCTGGTTGCTTCTTAAGCCCGTACTTCTACATCCGCGAAAAAAAAAAAAAAAAAAAAAAAAAAGAAAAGAAACTAGCCGGCCAAGAGCGTTAAAACCTTTAAGTCCGTTAAACCTTTAGTCCGTTATTCCGTTAAATTTTTGATTTAACGGGCTTATTTTACCCTAAACTGTTAAATTTGCTACACTAGCTGGTCCGAATGCGCTAAAAGACGAGCATGTTTTTATGCGCTGGAGGCCCAGACACTATCCTTTTTGACCAAAGAAAATAAGCAGCACTTAAGCGTTTCAAACAGCAGTAAGATCACAAATAGGGGTACGATCAGCTCAATCCCAATTGATTTTTCACACTGAAGGACGGCTGGACGTTATGGTGTTGTGTTGTGGTGGTGGGAGAACGGTCGCCAGATATTGGAAAACACTACCAGTACTAGTCAGGAATTCACTAGAAGATTTCAAGGAAAAATGTGATACATGTATTAATAATATCGTTATGCTTAATTGTATTAGCGGGAAAAATAATAAATAAACTTCTTGTATCTGGCAAAGAGAAGCTCCATAAAACCAGCGACCAGATCCTAATTCTTTAAAAGGGATAAAGCATCAGTTTTTTATTTATTACAAGCTAAATCTGTTACTCGTTAAGTCTGCAAAATCTGACAAAAAGTAATTGACCGTTGTTTTTTTACAAGAACGCAACGGACTTAACAGATTGGGTGCCCAACTATGGCAGAAACTAACTAGAAGATTCAACAATCAAGAACTTGTTAAAATGAGAAGAAAAACAACTAATGTTCAAAAAATCCGCGCTGTTTTAAACGCATAAAGAAACTTCACCAGAATATTTATTAGCAATTGACAAAAATGAGGGACGAATCAAAATCGGAGAAACAGGAAACAGATTAAGTTAGGGTCAGGTGATTAACTTGGGTGTTTGAGTTTAGGACTATCCTGAATGAACAACTCCCTCTCCTCAAATCAGCATATACACTGATCAGACTTCCAGCGCTTACTTACTTCTTTCGATGGGGGAGCTTCAACTGTCATGGACACAAGATGTTCCCCGCGAAGCAGAACCAAACCCAGAGCTCTTTTCTCTTCCCGTTCAGCTCCTTTTGTATTCTTTGGCTTAATTCTGCGAAACTCATCACAGTCACCAAGAATTAGATTCATGTGCTTATCAAAAGCAAGAAAGGTGCCAATAAAAGTTCGCCCATCCTGCAGCTGGCAACGCATCCTGTAGTTGATGTGCTGCAGCATCTTGGCACTTTTCCCAAGTTGAGGCTAAATAGCAAGATAAAAATGAATTAAATATTTGACAAAAAAGGTATCAAATCAAAGCTTTCAATAAGCTATAAGAGCCAAGTTACCGGTATGTACTGGCTAAGATGGTAACACAGGTCCAACAAGTAAACAGGACATTGCATGATTGCTAATCGTCACATATGCCGAAAAATGAAAGAATCTTTCAATGGAAAGCAGCACTTTATTCGCTTGACGTGAGATTATGCGGAGATCTTTACTTCGTAACAGGGGGATCAACGCAAGTGACTGGCCGATGTCACAATACTCTACCCAGATCACTGAAATTAATACCAGCAATATGCTAACAGCCACAATACCAATTTACCTGCAATGAGGAGCCCAAATGTAAATTAGAACTGCATACATACACAGCTTAACACAACAAGCTTTCAGTTTTGAGTTCATGTTCTACCTTAAGAAGGTGAGTCTGTTAAATTCGTATGTATGAAAACTGGGCCCTCCATCAACCATTGCTGAAGTCAAATCTTCAGTTTTAAAATCTTTGATGGTCCAGTTAATTGGATTTTGTTCATTACAGAATATGTCAATCATGTAATGCGTGTATCATCAATATTTCTGTCAGTAGTGGTGGCTCAACTTTGCAATAAGTCAGGTGTGTAGCTTGACGAGGAGAGAATACTTGTTATTTAAAAAGCCGAATACCTGCTAACAATAACCCTCCACAACAAACAATCTTCAAGCAAACAAGAAATTCAGGAGATGGCTGGCCAACAAGCCGTATTTATTTGCCAGCTCATGACATTAAACCCAGTTTAAGAGACTGTGTCTAAGATAAGGCCTTCAACGGCGATTGATCGGTGCCGCTTTAGTAACTGATCTAGCTAACAAGTTGTGAGCAGGGTGTGGTGATGCTCTTGGTAGTTAAAGCTACCTAATTGCGAAAGGGTCTCAATGAGATCAATGCGAAAGGGTCTCACAGTTGCCTACGCTAGTGAACTAGCTAGCCCAAAGAGGAGTGTGGATTAGCGTGGAGCTTATTTTTAAGTTTTAAATTTTCCCTCTCCTACCCTACCATTCTGTGCCTTTCTGTATACAAATAAATACTTCCAAATATGGGCTCATTCAAATCATTTTTAGAGGTAGCTCAGCGAAGATTAAGTTTTCCAGTACTTTCAGGTGAGTGTCACTGTCTTAAAAATTAGAATAATAGATATTTCATTCCTAAGTAAAGAAACTTTCTTTTGATTTCAGATCCAGAAATGTTAGTAGCAACCAGATCTAAAACCAAGGTGTTTCTAATTGGAGATTATGTGACTGAACTGACAGGATGTAAGCTTCCATCATTGCGTATGGCTCTTGGTTTGTTTTTGTATCACCACATAGAAATGAAAGAACCTGTACGACAAGCATCGCATGTTACAGTTAATAAGATTGCCGTGTTTTGGCAGAAAGCTCAAATTCCAATGAGAGAACATCAAAATTGCCATACAAAACTACAACAATCATTTGAAGAGTTGCATTTACTAAAGAAAAATAAAGGAAGAAAAACTTTAACTCAGCAAGCAAAAGAGGATGCTTTTATATCCAGACTGGATGATTTGTTTGATGTGGTCCATGCAAATGTAAAGAGCATGATTACAATTCAAGAAGACAAAGACTTCTTGCTTGCACATCCAGAAAAAGGAAAGCTAGGATCAATGGCTGGATTAGATCTAACATTAGCAAGGAAAGAAAAAAGGAAAGCCAAAAGAATAAAAGAACTGGATTTCAGGCGTTAATAAACGAAGGATAACTATATGCTGCATGTATCGAAGACTGCACCAGAAGCTACTTCATCATCTGAGGGAGGTAGTTCAAGTGAGGAGACTGAAGATGAGAATTTCACTGAAGCAGGTATGAGCAACAAATTTTGCACTCCAGAAAAAAGAAGGAGAGGTACGCAAACTGTTGTTACACCAGGTCTGGCAGCAGCTCTAGACAGAACCAAGTTATCACACCGCAAAGCTGCATTGGCTATTGGTGAAACAGCTAAAAGCTTGGGTCAAAATATTGACAACCTTGCCCTGAATCGAGATTCAATATGCTGACAACGGCAGGAGCATCGAGCTAAAAAATCAGCACGCTTAAAAGCAGAATTTCGTGTTCAAACCCCTTTGGTTGTTCACTGGGACTGCAAACTCAATCCTGGCTTGATTAACAAAGAAAAAGGGGATCATCTGCCAGTATTAGTTACTGGAAGAGGAGTTTATCAACTTTTAACTGTTACCAAGCTGCCATCTGGAACTGGGGAGTGCCAAGCTACTGCTATCTTTGAGGCAATACAAGATTGGAATCTAAGCAATAGCATCCGAGCAATGTGTTTTGATACCACAAGTTACAATACAGGACGAATTGCTGGTGCCTGTGTTCTTCTGGAGTAAAAGCTTGGCAAGGAGATTCTGTACTTTGCATGCAGACATCACATTGTGGAATTCATCATTGGTGCGATATTCCAAGTGTGAATGGGATCAACATCTGCTCCGGAGAGCAAGCTCTTTAAGAAATTTCAAGATAAATGGGGCATCATTGACACTGAGAGATATGGAACTGGAGTGGAAGGTGCTGTGGCTGATTTAGTTGAAAATGTTAGAGAAAATAAAATCACATTTTGTTATAAGAATCTTCAGCAAAGCCAACCCAGGGATGATTACAGGGAGTTCTTAGAACTCGTCATAACCTTTCTTGGTGCAATTCCTGAAAGAGGGGTTCAATTTAGGAGTCCTGGACCCATGCATCATGCACTTGGGATGTCCAAAGGTTATTTATAGTTTCAAAATCTGGATGTTCAAACATCAGTTTAAAATAACACCAAGCGAAGAACTAGGATTACGCGACATTTGTGTATTTGTGGTTCGTGTCTACCTAAAAATGTGGATCACAGCCCCACTAGCTGCTAGTGCTCCAAACAGTGATTTGATGTTGATAAAGTCATTACTGGCATATTCAACCATCCATCCAGCGATTGCAAAAGCTACATCAATCAAACTATCCAATCATTTATGGTATTTGTCCCATGAACTTGTTGGCTTGGCATTCTTTGATGATCAGGTAAGTACAACCACAAAGCAACTTATGGTAACTGCCTTGCAGAATGAAGACCTTGAAGAAGAACGCACCAAAAGACTTCATGTTCCAATTGATTTATTAAAAACAAAGAATTTGGAAGATCTTGTAACAGCTAAATCTAAGACACTATTTTCAATGATGGAGTTACCAGATGGATTTCTTGAAATCCATCCTGATTTATGGGATCAATGTGACGATTTCATACGGGCAAAAGAAATAGTAAAATCTCTTAAAAATGTCAATGATCATGCAGAACGAGGAGTTGCCCTAATCCAGGAGTATAGCGGACTTATAACTCGCAATGAATCTCAGCTCCAGTTTCTGCTAGAAGTTGTGGAAGAACATCGTGAAGCGTACCCAGACAGCAGAAAGCAAACTTTGGCAATAAGGCCAGGAGAGTGAACATTTAGACTCAATACTTGTGAACTTATGTAGCAGTTTGAATTTATATCAAATAGTTAATTTGCATTACATGGCCATACATATAAGTTTATGCTTGCATTCGTGTATTAACTCAAAGGTATAGGTTGATAAATATAATAAACCTGCACAACTTGCTTATGTTTAATCTGATAGTTGAGAATGATGAAATTTTCATGATTGTCGGGATGCAACAAGAAGTGGAAAACGAATAATCCTTTTATTAAAACAATTTGTCAACTATTGTAAAAAGTTGTCTAAATTTGAGGCACTTGAGCTACCTCTAGATATAATTTGTTTTGGCAGAAATCTTTTTGTGGGAGTGTTGTCTACTTAAAAGAAACAATTTTGACGGGTAGGACCATTAAAATTTGAAAAAATTTTTTTTTTGCTTAAATAAGCCCCACCCTAGTGTGGATCCTTCTCGAGAAGAAGCATGAGCAGGCAACTGAAGAGTACTATTACAATACAAATGACAGAAGAACAAGCCAGACTCAGGAAGAGGAACAATAGACCACATATTTCACTCAGATTAATAGCAAAAAAGCACCTCAGGTTTACAAAACGTTTACTTGATCTTCATTGATTTAAAGGAAGCCTTTGATCGCGTATGGCAACAAGTCCTTTGGAGAGTACTACACCACTATGGAATACGTTAGATGATCAATCTGGTGGATTAGAGGACATTGGCATACACATAAGCAGCAGAACAATCAACAACATACATTTTGCCGATGTCATTGGACTCCTGGCTGAACAACTCACACAACCACAAATTCTCCTGGATGACGTTGATCAGAGCAAATAGTAGGAGCATATTGAGGAAGTACTATTAGATTTATAGCTATCTAGCTTTAAATACTTTGGTACTGTTCTCACTGACAATTGCGGCAGCACGAAGGATATCAAAATACTGCCACTGCCTTGAATGTAATAAGCAAGTTGGACAAAATCTGGAAAAAGAAGCACTTCAAGAGAGAAACAAAAATGCCATTGTAATGATCACTCATAGTACAGATTGCCTTGTACAGATGCAAAACTTGAAGACCTGTGCTGAAGAAAAGAGATTACTTGCGTTCGAGATGGCAGAGGTCAGAATGAACCCAGGAGTACACATCATGGACAAGATGAGGAACAAAGATATCAGAAAGGCTCTCAATGATACAGAAAAAATCGAGCAATGTGTACATGAAAGACAAAATCAATGGCTAAGACATGTGATATGGACGGATAAGAACAGGACAGCAAATAATGCACTGTTGAACAGTAGAAGCAGTTCAGAGATATGGTGATGAAGAAGATAATGGGTTCATAACACATTTTCCTGTTGAAAAAAATCCCATATATCTTGATAGCATAGCTTACCAAACAGTTTAAATCTAAAATTATAAACAGTAGCTGCGGGATGTATCACTTAAGGACCTCTAAAGTGTAGATGAACATAAGAGGCACATATTAAGGGTAAGCATCAGTATCAGTACGTCTAAGCATTAAATTGAACCAGCTAATCTCCGGTGCAGGAAAAAACGCGTACAAAGCCTTTCATATAACTGCATCAACAGGAAATTCATCCGACTATACCAATACCAAATGAAGAAATACTAAAAGAACAACAATAAAAGTTCACGTTCACTGCCAACTATGTGATTTATACAATTTGAAAAGCATGAGATATGAGGGTAAATAAAAGTGGCAATATTGAAATGCAAGTTTGCACTAAAATAAAAAATCTGCAACTCTTACCATGACTGCTGACAAGATTAACAAGATCTTGTAGGATAATTAAGTCACAGCAGCTGGCTCCTTCAAGTCTCAGGAAGGAGTTTAAGAATGGCGGTTCATAGGGAGGTCACGGCTTCTCCTAAACGACAGATGGCAGCAGGAACATCCTAGTTCTGAGTTCGGACCGCGTTTATTTATGTTTAACGGAGAGCTGCATATGAATGCGACATGTATTCATACCCAGCGCAATATCAGCTATGAGTTTTGTAAGGCTTCGCGTGTAAATGTGACCACATAGCACGTTATATATAAAATTGTACTATAGCCTAATCCCTTTCGGTAATGTTTTAGCTTAATAAGCTATAATATAGTATTTATTTCATGGCTGCCTGGAGATTTCAGGTTAGGTAAAGTTTGTTATCCTTGTGTTATTGGACATGATGCCTATTTCTAAGTGTAAAGAAACTTTGCTGGTTTGACAAGTTGACATTTGTGTTGAAGCATTAGTGACTAATCACACTAAGTGTGATTGTAAAATGTCTTGATTTTGGTGTGAAAGGAAGTGAAGCATGAAGTGATAATGAATGGTACATCAGTGGTAGATCTGTGGGAGGCTTAACCATCTGCTAGTCTGCTAATGATTATGTGGAAATTCTCATAATATGTGATTGCTAATATTGTTAATTTAAAATAATGGATTGTTATTGGTTTTGTTTTATTGTAGTAAATTGAAATATGCCTGGCAGGATGCAGTGCATTCTCTTAAGCTGGTAGATCTTTGGCATAGGGCAGTTACATTGGCAGTTTCCAATCTATTAATTGATTTTATGATGTGCTTCAACTGCACTTTTTGATGCTTCCCTTTCAAGCAGAGAAAGTTAATGATACAATATCATTTTAAAACATTGATTTGTGTTTTGTGCTTTCCTTTACTATCCACGTACTTCTGTTTGCGTTATGCCAATATGCTTCTGGTGGCCTTATGCCATATAGCCTACCGTTGTTTCAATCTCCTGCTGTGTTATCGTCAATTAGAAAGAGTTGAAAGCGTTTTATATTAAGACGGAGCAAGGTGTGCAGAAAACACACTTGTCACTAAGTGACAAAGAGAATGAAGAACGGCTTTGCCTTGACTTTATGTGCTCCTCATCCAATGCCTTTGACCACTTGACCCGGAATAGCAACTGCACATGCTTTTTTTGTAGTATTTTCGCATCTCTGCCTTTGCTGTGAACTTTGTAAAACTTCCTAAATCCTATACTTTTTTCATACCTGGAACTTGCTATACCTAGCTTAACCGCTTAAGGGATTCACCTGATCGAACTGGTATCTAACTGAGATCTCCAGAGCTCATCGATGTGGTGATAGTGGTGTGGAGTTTTGACTTATACTCCAGCAGAATATTTTAAAGGTCATATGTTTTAATTTTGCATCACAGTAAGCTAATTTAACGTTAATAATCCCTTTTTGCAGAAATCTCATCATTTTGGCATCCATTTTTTTACTCATTCACTGATTTCGTCAACCGGTAGCTATACAGCCAGTGAATTTCAGTGTCATTGTTTATTATTGAGTGTATCAATACAATACCTTTGATGCAGCTTGCTTGCTTTTTAAAGATTGAAGGTTTCAAAATCCCTTTCCAACGATTTCAAATTTTGAAAGCTGGTTGTCTTGGCTTAATAAACGACTTGTCCACGATGCGCTTGTGTATAGACTCGGTCAGCTGGTTGCATCCTTGGTTCTTTGGAAAGCCAAGTGTTGCCGGATATAGGTAGCTGGGTATCAAGAGGATAGCATCGTAAACACTGATGTGATATTGCGTTGAGTATGTTATAACTGAATCTCTACTATGTCAATAAGCAAGCCATAGAATGCTGGGTACATAAAAGCTCTTGGGAGGTTGAAGTTACGGCCCATGTGCTACGTAGAAGCTGTATATATTTATGTGCGGTCATGAATATGCGTGTTTGTAAGTATCTACTGGTACATGTAGGATCTCTGTAAATGGTGTCGCACAGTTAATAGCAAATGTCAAAGATTTTCGCAATCGCTGCTTTCGCTATTTGTGATAAGCTCATAATTTATCACGTCGTGTTTTGCTTGTAGTTATAAACTGCTAAAGAATGTATATGCGTCATTTTTACCATATACCAGAATGTGGTTGCTCAAAATTTTGCATTTGCTTATGTAGATAATGCTAAGATAAATAATAATCCGTCTTTGTTCAAGAGTTTATGAAAATGGGTTCTAAGGAATTCCCGTTAATGACCCTGGATGAATTGGAAGCGGATTTGTATACTCTTATTCCGAACTTGGAAGAGGCATCTCAAAATCCTGCAGTGGAAAACCCATTCCGCTCTGAAATGAAGCTGTCATTCTTGGGAAAAGTTAAGGTTAGTTTATTTTTGAAATGGACGTGATTTGTCTCGCGCCTTGTTTGATTTCAGTGTCATGTTAATATGCATGCGAGTATGGATACATCCGGTACCCCATGTAGGCGCCAG
The DNA here is from genome assembly GCA_003687565.2 of Craspedacusta sowerbii. NCBI lineage: Eukaryota > Metazoa > Cnidaria > Hydrozoa > Limnomedusae > Olindiidae > Craspedacusta > Craspedacusta sowerbii. Next base: position 671 of record QQSS02235846.1, on the reverse strand, counting down.
ACTTCTGCAACTCAACTGTCAGACGTAAGTCCTCTTGGATGCTAATGGCAAGAGAAGAAATTGTTAGATTCATTTCCCTGCGAGAAGGTATTCCAGAGTTCAAACCTGAGGAGCTGCTAGCTACTATTCGTCTCGGCCTATGTTGAGCCGCTGTTCTTACGTCATTAGCTTCCGAAAAGTGGACAAAGATGAACGTTGTTCGGCTCTGCTCGCCAGAGAGTTTCAGTAAAATGGTTTGTATATTATTAGTCTGTCTGAAATAGGAGTTTTAAGAAACGCGTAACTTACCGAGCCATAATTAGTTGTTCCATCTTTTGCAAGGTAGGAAGGAAAGGTTTAAGCGAGAACTGGTGTAGCATTCGCTAAAAAGCTTACGCTCGTAAAGGGTTTGCCTAAATTACCTTAAAGTGTCTCCCACCGTATCATGTTTGTCCGACGTCTTACCTCTACAATCGAATTTATGATCATGATAAGCGTTTATGCACCTACCTTAGTTCCGCCGCAGGTACGGCTTCATATGCCATGGTATAAAAGCCACAAAACACGGGTTGAGAAAAGCAAATGTATGTATGTATGTGTGTTTGTGTGTGTACATATGTATGTATGTATGTATGTATGTATGTATGTATGTATGTATGTATGTATGTATGTATGTGTGTGTGTGTGTGTGT
>QQSS02235824.1:0-10016 GCA_003687565.2 Craspedacusta sowerbii | reverse complement strand
TATATGTATCGTTCCCTCTCCCTCGTTCTCGTTCTCTCTCTCTCTCTCTCTCAGCAGAGACTAGCCTGATCGAAATTGGTCGATAATAGGAACATTCGTACACTGTTGTGTTGTGACCAAAAGAAATCAAGAATATTGGTCGTACGAACGGCAACGTTTAGAACCATTCTCATGTAATTGCCAATGTCAAAGTAGTGTGGAATTCGCTAAATAAAAATTTAATCGAAAGCCGGTTCAACTCTCAATTTAAACACGGCCACTTGCTAACTATATTTCCAACAGTGAAGCTACCGGAACTTCGACACGTGTCCACTGACCAGTGGTCTATTAACGATAGTGGTGGACAGGCTAGAGCCACCTCCACCGTCGGACATGTATCCACACAATTATGCAAACATATTTAGCGACACATTTACACAGGCTTGCATTGCGGGCCCAGTTTTTGCATACAATTTATGTATCCAAGTCAACGTCTATGGTAATGCAAAGCAAAATCGATATTGTACTATCAATATTTTAGACCGATTCACGCTTTTTTCAAGCTTGGTGGACATTAGGTCTAGATATCATGCCAATGGTCTAATTTTAATGTACCAAGAGCCAACCTAAAAAGTAATTTATTAGCCACTTGGCTTACAAGTGTATTAGTTTAACAAAAGTTTGACAAAGCATATTTCAAGAAATTTGAATCAGAAATATTCACGCGAGTCATCCTTAACTTTGATTTAAAGCAATTACGATTTAAAGAGCCTTTCGCGAGAAAAGAGAGCCGGCTCTGTTTCCTGAGCTCACTCCCAGCCTGCCGACTCACGAAAACGAGCCGAAATCCTATTCACTACGGCGTACTAAGCAATAATACTAAGCAAAATCGCATGATTAGCAATCCCAATGTAGTCTAAAGAAATTCTCGTCTTCAACTTTTTAGGATGACCCACGGCTTGCCGCTGTGAAGATTGTGGCCAATCTCACCCTCTTCGCCATTTAGGTACGTGTTGGGAAGTTGCAAGTAGCTCGTGTGAGCATGGACAACTTCTGACAGAGCATCTTAGAGGAAACGTACCCGCTTTATCTATGCGCTTTACAGTACTCCTGCATAACCATTTACACGAAAACAAAGCTTTCTCTCTGTGCATACTCGTGCGTGATTTTCACAGTAATCTCCATAATATTAAGTCATTATGGAGATCAGTGGCTATCCACGACAAGCCGCGTGAATTCTCTCATGTATGACTAAAGTTTTATTTGTTTGTACTAGTTGATAAGAATGTATTTTCCTGCAGTTACTGACGCCTGAACCAATAAGTTCAAGCGCTTGTAAACACATACTACGAAAGGAGCTTATCAAACGCAATAGGCTGAAGTTTCCATGCCTTACTTTTTGACTAGGGGGATATGTAGATCAGTCGCAAAAAATTGTAGTCCGCTTAACTACAGTAAGTACGTAACTAAGTGCAGGTGTTTGTACAGGTGTACAAAGTGTTGCAGTAAGTAAATGACCACATGTGTTTGCAAACAAATGAGCCAGGTAGAGAGCTGATCAAGCCCAATATGGCTGAAGCTGTCATGCCTCACTCATAGATTTCTTTTCACGTCTTCACGTCCTCAAAGCAGTGCGCAGTAAGAATTCGTTTCTGCAGGGTTTTTGGCTCGACACTTGGCAGCTAACGCATATGTACGTACCGTAGTAAGAACATGTGTGTGTGTGTGTGTGTGTGTGTGTGTGTGGTGTGTGTGTGTGTGTGTGTGTGTGTGTGTGTGTGTGTGTGTGGTAAGAACATGTGTGTGTTAAGATGGATAAATTGGATTGGGTTGGTTAGGGTCGGTTGGGGTTGATTGGACTGCCTTTTTTGCTGGGGAGGGGTTGAATGGGTTTGAGTTGGATTAGATTGGAATAGGATGGATTGACTTTTTTTGGGAGGTTCGAGCTGACTTGAGTTCGATTAGATTGGAGTAGAGGTTCTAGTTGTGCTGAATTCGCTTAATTAGTGGGTTTGGTTAGGTTGAACTCCAAACAAACAAACCCAAGATAATGTTGGGAGTGCAGAAACTCAGAAAACGATAAAACAAACCGTTCAATTCTTCGTCCAATGTGAGGGCGCATTAAAGCCAACATCATTAGACGAGACTTCTTGTAAGCCCAACAAAGAGTTTGTCGCTAGGCAATAAAAGAATTTAAAATAAGCTTACTTGCTGTCTAGACTTGCCAAATTGGAAACTCGCGCACTTAAGTCTTCTTCGTATAAGAGGATTCTTGTTATTCATGAGCTCCACCAAGGATCCAAGTCGCCGACAAGAGGTTCCATCTTATCAATGCAGAAAAAGACTCCAGGACGAAAGGATATTTATAAAATCAACAACTCACCCCGCGTACTATGACCACGTGTTTATTGGACTCAGCAGCTCAAAGCAGTGCTCATGAAACATCGATGGCAAACATTAAAGAAAACTTAATAAACACCGTAATGAGCAGATTCTTTAAACTAATCGAATACTCCATGCCTAATTGAGTTTGACTAGATTAGAATCAGAGATCAGTGGTAGGTACGTGGACCTACTTGGTGAGAATGCCCGAGTCCAGTTTGTTAAACTCTGCTCTCCTCTCGCGCGTGGGCTTCGTTTGACTTTATTTTTCTTATGGTAATTTTTGTTAAGTGCAATGTATTATATCATTGGTCTTACCGTGAATGTAGTAAATCAATATACGGTAAAGAAAATACTTGTTGTTAAACGAGGGATGCTTCCTTTCAATGAATTATGTTTAATAATAATGAATGGCTTTTACGATAGCATGTTACCTATGTTGATGTGCAGGTTTGTTTATCAAATCATCGATTATGCACTGAGGATGCATCTCTTGCTTTTATGCCGCAAAGCTACCGCTTACTCGACAACCCACGGTTGATTGTGCGACATGCCGCGAATACTCAACATGGCGGCTGCACGCCAGAATACCTCTTTATTCAATTGTCTGTGAACATGTTTTAATTATTATTCACTGAAGATTTCACTTACTTGAGGATTGGTTCAGCTTTTTAGGGAATGTGTTAAGGTTAGTCGTATAGTTAGGGTTGGAGTTTAAGTTACGGTCAGCCAAAAAACAATAAATAAATAAACACATAAATAAACAAGTAAATAGACATGCCAGCATATGCTTCTCCATCTGTAATGCCTGAAGGCCGGTCGACATCTTGCAAGCCTAATGCCGCGATATGACGTCATCAGACCAATCGCAATACAGCGACCCCTGAAGAGTAAGAGGTAGATTTATACCCTCCTGCCGTCGGCCGAAACGCATCGTCTACCCTCTCCGCGAATTCGTTCCCAGTGCTCCATCGCAGCTATGAGGCTACCAAAATAAGTTTATTCGAGAAGTGAGGCTAACCAAAAAAAAATTTGTTCGGTTTTAGCACAATCACGTTTGGGGGCCGTGCAATCTATACTATCTCCCTAATGTTGTTATTCCAAAATCCCTAATTAAGGATATCGCTAATACCATTTGCACGCATTGATAGTGAGATGAGAATCAAATCTACAGACGAAAAGGTCTGGTTGATGAGACGAAATTAAAACAAGATCACGTCTACATTAAGCGTCTCAGGGATTGAATTTTTAATTTAATTTAATTCGGTTGCTTGCGTAGACCTTCCATGCGTCTTTAGTGTCGAATGTCTCCGAGTGAAGTAAGACAATGGTGATCACCGCTGGCATCCATATCAATTGGATAAGTTTTTTTTTTTAATTCTCAAAACGTGGGCAGCTCCTAAATTAGAATTGTTTTTTGTTTTTGTTAATAGGCAAATCTCTCGGTTAAGATAAAATACTAGGCAGGTCTATCTTTTCGTGGATTTTTTTTTCAAATGGCGCTTTAAGTTATATAAATTAAGAATAGGTAGGAAAACTCAGGGTTCAGAATAGCGTACATATTATTGGAACATGGGTCGGGGAGCAAGAATGCCAGGGGCAAACGTGGCTTCTTACCCTGACTAAACTTTGTAACTAAAAAAACAGCGTGTTCATGAATGAAGATATGCAAAACCTATCGGGGAGACCATGGCAAGTATAAACACTGTACGAGTTGCTGGATTTATAACACTGTAAAAAAAAACAGCGGACAAAGTCAATGCGGTAATTTCTTTCGTCTACATACCCATTTCAAAAGTCAGAGAAGTAAATTCACAGAAAATTACTTCGTGGGTTGAGATTATAAATTTTTACGTACATGCTTGGAAGCTGGTCTTACAGTTTATGTTCCTGGAGACAGAGACATGTACTAAATTGATGTAGTCCTAATTTGGACAAAGATATTTCTAAACACGAGGGGCCCTTTTTTCAAGTTTAGCTACTTAAAGAACACAAATTGTATATGTTGATGAGATTTTGATGAGTTTTTCCCGTTGCTTGCATTGAATAGTGGCAATCTACAGCCTTCAAGACAGTCTTTAACTTTCGTCCTTTTTCAAGTGACATGATGGCAAACATTCGGTTTCTTTCATATTTTACTCGGCATAACCTTGAAGATATCTGCATATGGCGTCTTTGTGGTTCACTATATATTACCTTGTTTGCCTTGTCTTTGAGAGATAAGGAGATAAAGTCCTGAATACGGCAGGCATCTATAGTTGATAGAAAAGCTAACCATTCAGCGAGTACTTATACTTTTGAATTGAAAGGAGAATGAGCGCCGGTGAAAATATCTCCGTGCAAGAAAAGGACTGCGACGAAATTTTTAGTCCTAGCCAAGCACTGCTTAAGAAACGTCCGCAAACCCTACTGAAAGCAAAGAATCTGCTGCTTTTCAAAGCAACTCTGAACCAAACCAGGAAGGCAAGGAGGCAGGAGGTTGTTCTAGAGGACCAGTTAAGGCAGTGACACGAAGGCGTGCAGGCCAGAGCCGCAGAGTTTAAGAATGATTTTTTTTTAGGTTTCAGATGAGATGCTGCAGTACGTAAGATGCGATAAACGGCGTTGTAAGTAACTACCTCAGTATGCCACACGCCTGTTTCAACAATAGAGAGTTCGAGAAGAGCTAACCTAGTTCTACTCGACGTATGAATGTAATGCAATAAGGCCCATCCAAATAAAATCATCAGATAGACAAACAATAACAACAACAACAACAACAACAACAACAACAACAACAACTATAACAACAATCTCTTTTCCCTGAAGTGAGTATAAAAATTAACAGGAGAGTTATCCTAATATGTCACAAAATGGGAGGGAGGGCTCTTCTTAGCAAAGCTAATCAGAGTTAAAGAGCCCCCTTAAAACTTCTCAAGAGAAGTATTCGAAATCAAATTAGTAGTTAAAAATCAGAAGTAAGTTTTAACCTGCTAGTACTACTAAGAAAAAAATTATAAATCAGAATAGGAGCCATTGAAGCTGTACTTAAAATGAAAATTGGTGCTGAGAAGTTGTCGAAAGCCTGCTAGGTGCAACAAGAAAGGAGTGCCAACTTGCCTTAGTTCAACACAATGTTTAGCAGCTTGAGCGGTGCCTTCAGTAGGCAGCTATTAGACACAAGTTATCAACACAATTGAAGGGGAATCATGCATGCAAAGATAGCATCAACAAGACCCAAATCCTCCAATTCGCTAGGCAAATAAATCCAACGATGGAAGCCAAAATCAGTTACTTAGCAAGAGTTTTTTTGCAACCCAATATACCATGATGAAATCGAGTTCAAGGAGATTTTGAATAACTTAAAGGTGGAGACTCGAAAATAACGAAACAACTTAGACTTGGAGACAAATTCTCCATGGAGTCTCAACCTGGAGATTCCTAGTCAAGGCCAATAAATGTTATATTTGAAAATAAAGATTCAAAAACGAGATGTGAGTGACGATTGCTCAGAACCGGAAAGAAAGAAAGTCCAACAAAGTATACATAGTGCTGGTTTTTTACTGCTAGAGGACGAAACTCAAAATACTGTTGAAAGAAAGCGACAAAACGAGATTGCATTTTCTTCAGTCGATCATTCAATCAATCGACAAAGAAGTCAAGTGTCTCGACGCAGGAGGGATTAAATCTACGTAAACAACTCAAAGAAGAGCAACATCCAATGAATCTGCTACTAGAAAAATGCCAACAGTCGAATCACACAACGACAGAGCGACATCTACTGCCAATTAAAAGCTATTGAAAACATGATATAAATTTTAACATGGTTAAAAACATGATACAAGAGATATAACTGAAACGTGGTCAAATCACTTCTTGTGGATCCCGAATACAAATCGGGAGGTCATTGTCTATTCACAAAAGATGGCAGGACTAGCTATGGAGGGTTGCGCATCAAGCGTAAACGGAGGTCAGTTGTTAGTAGTGATATCCAGAGAATGGAATTTGATGACGATGTGTGATGCTACATGCCAATGAAAAGGCGCACCGTTTATAGAAGCCCAAATAACAGAGATCATAACCCTGATAAATTACTTTCTTTCTTTCTTCTTTCGTAAGAATTAGCCCGCTGATAAAACATAACTCAAGAAATACATTACAAAGTTTACAGCAAATTGCTGTTAGTCCGGGTAGTCCCTCTTAATTACGCTTACTATAAGCGGTGATCCAAGTAGTTCTTTTCTGGGTGTTTTCAATTTGATTGCGGTGCGCGAGTAGCCGAGCTGGGTTTAGACACGCACAAACTTGCCTCGTGCTTTGATGTGCCTTGTTGTCAGCCGCAAAATCTTCTTGTTGAGCCCGGTAAACAATTTTAAATCCAGATTGCTCATAATTCCAGTTTCATAAATTCACTCCAGTCTGCAACTTTGCAGTTGGATTTCTAAAAAAGGTTTCTTTAAGTTCGGCTCCTGCTTTTTCACCAGCGGAGCACTGTCATACTGTTCGTCCAAAAGAGCAATTGCCTTTCATAGTTGTGGCCAGATACATGTTGTTGCTCTAAGTAGGTCAAGTCGCGGGATGCTTACACATTGCAGTGGAGAATTTATGGCTTAAACTCATCTTCGTTCGAAGCCAAAGTCGGAGTTCCATCCCGTACTGAACGAAACATAAGGCATTGCTCATCTACGTTTCTTTAGAAGCGCTCAGCCTGTAGTTGGAATTTCTTAATAGTCTATGGGCCAGTTCAATCTCCTCCCCAGCGATTTACTGTTGCTACTGCAACTACCCCGGAATAATAAAAGGCTAAGTAAACATTCGAAACGAGGAGCCGCTGCAAGGGCTTGAACCCGCAACCACCAGATGTCGAGCATAGCACCATTTACCAATTCGACGCGCGTCCAATTCACAACAAGCCTCAAAATTGGCACAACATCGTCCGAGCTATAAGAAAAGCAGATTGGTGAAATTTGGACAGATTTAATCGATCCCGTAACGCCTTTCATGTCTTTCGTCGTCAATGGATAGGTAAATAAAAAGATAAAAACACGGAAGGTATACTGTCTTTTGACTGCGGAGCCTAATGATTACTGCCCGTCTGAATGAAATTAGTGCACGAGGCTGTAAATGCATCTCGTTTGTTACATTCCTGAAAAGTGTTATGAGAAAAAAAAAAAACTCTTTGTACTTCTTCGACGAGATGGTGTTACTACGCGAGGGCAGCTTTTCATAACTTCTACGATTCTTTTTCTTAGCAAGAGCTTGTCTTCTATTTGTTTATTTCCTAATTTCGTTGTTTCTTGAGTTGCTGTTTTTATATCTAAGCTGTTACAAATATTATAGCAGGTGCTTGCCATGTATTGGGTATTTAAAATCTGGGATGTTTATGCTACTATTGTTTTTTGCCATTTTTAGCATTTCTTAGACTAACCAAAGGTGGCATCCTCGATTATCTTAGCCACGGCTAACGAGGATGTCTCCTAATCCAATATTTGCGTTTATGAAACACTTATGTTAAAGCTAGAAAATCATTCACACACGATGCAATTATTGGGAAAATAAATAGTTTTTGTTGTCGTTTTTGCTGTAGAAGGATAGATATATCTAAGGATGGATGGATGAATTGATAGATAGGAAGATAGATGGAAGGTTAGGTCGATAAATTGATAGATTTTTTACGTCGAAGGATTAGTTGTTATTCAGACAGAGCGATCGCCTCTAAACGCGCTTTAATCTCTTTGTTTGCATGCAGGTTTAATAAACCAGGACTCGCATGTATGTTACTCCGAAGGCGTAAATGCGGTAAAATTTAGAAGAGAAAGAGATGACGAGCAAGTAACTTTCTTTCTTAAACAAACGTCGGTCGCGTATTAACATTTGTTGGAACGGGCTTCACTTTAAAAATCTATTTAGCATTTGTGCAACAGTGTTCGTGCTCTACGGGCTGCTGATTCTCGATAAAAAGAAACCATAATTAGCGCCGTTTTTTCATTAATTATGAATTTCATTTGCAACCGTGCGAGAGGTGCAAAGCACGCGAGACCTATTAAATACGGCACGCTCCAATGACTTGGCGCAACGGGAGTTCCGGTAATCTGAAGATTTTGAGGGGATCTCGAAGTAAATTCTTGAGCAACAACTAGCAGAAGTTGGAATTATTTGATACGATGCCGGCGGACTTCGTGGATGAAGCAATGGAGCTAACATACAGGGTCATTTCTCTCTGCAATTGAAAAGCAGAACATCAAGAAAGCGTATAGAATAGTCTTGTGAGAAAGCCCCTGAAACTCTAAGGTAACTTAAGCTCTCCCAAACACATTTTGATGAAGTGAGTCTCCACCTCTCTGAGTTCCACCCTTCTGTTTCAGTGAGGACCATAGATTTGAAACCACGTAAACGCATCTTAGACCAGTCTTAAGAGGGAAATATAACTTAGCATATTACAAAATTCTACATTAAAATTGCCTCCCAAGCAAACTGCGGCTTCTTGATATTCTTAATGTTATTGTTTGCTTACAATCCTATCTATATAGATTCTCATATAAGCATAAAATCTAGAATGCACCCAAGGTCACTTATATTCAAAACGCTACACTATTGACGAAGACTTCAAGCAAGACTCCAGTTCGAAGCCATAATGAAAAACGAAGCATTTTTTCAGGATGCTTACACAACGTTTGCCGCATTTCGAAAAGACTGCACTCTGTGCGACGTGGTCCTGCGAAGTAAAAACAGCGATCTCCGTTTTCCAGCTCATCGAGTCATACTTTCTGCGCAGAGCGAGTACTTTCGTGCCATGTTTATGACAAAGATGATCGAGCGAGAGCAGAAAGAGATCGTGCTCGAAGGCGTCGAAGCCATGGCCCTGTCGAAGATTGTTGACTTCTGCTACACGGGAGAGGCAATGCTGTCCCCTTCCGATGTGGAGGACGTGCTAGTGGCATCTCACATGCTTGGAATACAGCAATTGCAAAAGTTTTGCTTCGATTTTCTGCGCAATAACATTGACAGCAGCAATTGTTACGGCATCGCATACCTGGCTGAAAGATACTCTTGCTTAGAAGTGCGCAAGGTAGCCGAGGACTTTGCATTGAGAAATTTCAGACACCTTATGAGTAGCCCGCATTTTCCGTCGCTAACGTTCGACCATCTACTTCGCCTCATCTCTCACAATAAACTTAATGTAGTCTGTGAAAGTGAAGTGCTGATGGCCATACTGAAATGGGTAAAACACAGACCAGACGAAAGAAAAGAGAATTTAAAGGACTTGCTGGGACATGTGCGCTTCCCTCTGCTTTCGCGCAAGTTTCTCGTCGACTTCGTAATGAAGGAGGAACTGATTCTGGACGATAGAGACAGCCGAGAATACTTATACAAAGCGCTAGATTACCACCTCGTGCCAGAAAGAAGAAACTCAACGCAGAGCCAGCAATGCTTGCCCCGAGTTAGCAGAACGACTGCAATCTATGTTGTAGGAGGTGAAAGTAAGAGCTTACGTATGCATGTGCGAGTGTTTGAATGTACGCATGCTTGAATGCATCCATGCCTGCACGTACGTACGCATGTATGTATGTATGTAAGTATGCAAGTATGTATGCATGCATGTATGTATGTATGTAAGTATGTATGTATGTATGTATGTATGTATGTATGTATGTATGTATGTATGTATGTATGTA
>QQSS02235823.1:2298-21519 GCA_003687565.2 Craspedacusta sowerbii | reverse complement strand
CTATTTGATGGGCTACAAGATCCAGTTGTGGCCGAGTATAAACAGCCAAAATGCAGTTCAGATTTTGGGAAAATCACATTTTTTTGTATACGTGGCATTGAAGTACATCGGGGCAACGTTCAAGTCCCTTTAGAACGAAGTCCGTCGCCTAACTCGCGATGTTACGCAGGCTGTTACGAAAAGGGGAAAACCGAGAGCCACCAAGACAAACGGCTAGAATTCTTTTCTTTATGCTTTGAGAAAGGCTTCCATTTTCTAGGCACTTGTATTTTATCATGCTAAAAAACATGTAAAGAGCCAAGTGTTCTTAAACCTTGCCGGTACTATAGATGTTGTGAGGGATGAAGGTAGGGTAATTGAAGTGCAGGAGACATTGTCTGAAACCAAGCTTTATAATTGCTTTTACCTTCAAGTGCACATGGTTTTCAATGGTTTGTTTTTAATTAGAGAAAGAATGCCTCCATAGAAAGGATGATGACAGACCTCCTGAATCCGAAACGGATGGTTATGCAGGTAAAGCGATGTATGCATGTGCATTGTTGAGGAAACTTTGGTGCAGAATTCTAGCCTTACTTTCACTGGCAGTGTTTAAGCCTTTAAGTTCTGACATTTGCTTACATATCACTTAGATTCTAGTGAAGTATTCCCTTTGCTGGATGACGTAGATAAGAGAGTTACTTAGAACTTTGATGATCCCACGCAATTGGTTACTGCGTCGCTTTGCGTTACGTGGATGCAGAATCCAATGATTGAATGCATATTCTGTGCTGCGGAGGAAATGCTATATTACATATGCTACCTTTGCTTTGTTTGTCTTAGAAAAATTTTTTAGCGAGTTTTCTTGGCGAAGCTTATAAGATTGTGGCAGATATCCTCATTAATGGAAGATTGCATTTCTTGACGCAAGACCGATAAACTGAGCAAAGACAACATTGCAACCAGGAACACTTATCGTGCATGATCATATTGTACATTATTATGGGGGGTGCATTTTTTAAAAGTGATTTTGAAATATTTATTTTCCATGAAACCGCATTCTTTTTGTGAATAAGTTTTGTCAGACCGAAATGATTTGTTGATGATTAAAGCTAGGATTGCAACGTTAGTTGACAGCAATTTGCGTATACACACTGCGCGGTCAATCCGAGATAATGTTTCATAGTGATGTCAACAGAAACGTTATTCTTGCAATAATCAATTTCAATGTTGATACGAAGATGAATAAAACTGTGACGATCTCGTGCAACTGTTTACTTGAGAGCTTATGTTCTCGTGAGGCGGTGCACTCGAGGTCTCCAGGGGTATTGAGTTTTTAATGGGACTCCAAGCAGTTGCTTGGCCAGTTAAGACTCAAACCAAAGGTCTCCGGCGAGTCCCTTGGCCGGGACGAAACGTACGTAAGACAAGCCATTTGATTATTTACAAGGGATTCTTCCCGCGTACCGCGCAGCTGGCAATGTCCAAGTGATTTGGGGGCAGGCTGCCAAAACTGTGACGATCTCGTGCAACTGCTCCCTTGAGAGCTTATGTTCTCGTGAGGCGGTGCACTCGAGGACAAACTCCAACCAAAGGTCTCCGAAGAGTCCCTTGGCCGGGACAAAACGTACGTAAGACTAGCCATTTGATACGAAGATGTTTTCCTAATATGATTGAGTGCTAGTCTTTGCGCATTGAAAGTACGGATTTTTCGACAGGTCCAGAAGTAACGCTGGCAAGGCTATGCTTGTATACGTTTTGCCCAGTTGCCAGTATTTGGTTATGCACAAATATGTATAAGGAGGCTTGATCAAATTTGTAATGCTGTTTTGATAATATTTCTTTAACGCAATATACTACGAGGAGTTCGTGAAGCCTGAACGATGGTTATCGTCCGATCAAAACCGAAAAATCCTGGTAGGCGCATGTTCATCCTAATTGATTCAGCCTATTTTTGAAGAGAAGGTTGTTGCGTACGTTATTTAATTATTTTGGATACTCAATAGCTTCTGTTTTGCCTTATTTTAGATTGAAAATACGCGCCAGCAGGTTGGCGCATCTAGCGGCAACGTGGGTACTTACTTTGCGATCTATCTACAGATTCAAAACATGTAGCAAGGGTCGCAGCCAGAACCTTTCAAATCGACGATGCACTTCCTGTGCATAAAAAATTGGTTGTCTTCGCTGTGCATAGTTAGACTTCCTATTCGTGATAAATTATAGCGGTAACTGCTTTTTTCCCGAACATATAAATATATATATATATATATATATATATATATATATATACTTGTATTGCGAGCATACGTGTTTTGGTTATGCTTATGCCATGCTCTTAATTTTTAGCCGCGTTGACATCAGAAAGCTCGGGTTACGATGCAACAAGTTGAAAGTAAAAGTTGATGGCTATGTCAAAAGCATTTGACCGCATGCCACATCATCTTTTAATAGCAAAACTTGGGGCGTATGGACTAAACATCGACGCACTGGCTTACATCTACTCGTGATTAAAAGGACAAGAACAAGCGGTTCGCATTGATGGCAAATACAGTGCATATCAACAAATTTTGTCGGGAATACCTCAAAGCTCCATCTTAGGCCCTTCATTTTTCAACACACTCATAAATGACCTCGCATTATTTATTGAAAGGGCTGACATACACAATGTTGCAGACCACAATACGCTATCAGCACAAGGATGTAACATTGACGATCTCAAAAAAATCTTAGAGGATAAGTCCAACATCGCCATCGACTGGTTAATCTCAAATGACATGATGGCCAACCCTGGAAAATTCAGAGCAATCTTTATGACCAAAGATAAAAATGACACCTCTAGAAATAAGCTGCGCATCAAAGGCATCGAAATAATAACTGAAAACTGGGTGACGCTCCTAGGGGTAACAATGGACAGCAATTGAATTCAGACCAGCACATTAGCAAAATCTGCAAGGCTGCTGCAGCTCGACTGAACGCTCTAATCAGATTAAAATCAAGCCTTCCACTTGTTGCCAGAAAGGCACTAATCGAGAGCTACATCTATTCAAATTTTAACTACTGCCCGTTAGTGTGGCACTTTTCCTCAGCAGTGTCCTCATCCAAAATTGAAAAACTACAAGAACAAGCCCTTCGCTTCGTATACAACAATTACACAGTCACTTCCGATCACCTACTTGCAATCTCCCATAAATGTTCAATGGAAGTTCAACGGCTACGCTATTATGCTTAAATTCTTTAAAACGATCGACAATATGAACCCAGAGTATATGAAAGAAATTTTCATAATGCCAAGAAACAGGCATTCCCCCAAATATCCCCTAAACCTTGCCGTGCCGAAACCAAACCAAGGTACTTTTGGTTCTCAAAAATTGGGATGGCTCCAAATGTTTTTGTAACGTATTTGAGCAAAAGTTTTGATATTTGAAGACTTATCGGATAGTACTGAGGGATTTTTCTCACTTGAGTAGGGCTTATCTGCTACATTTTTGGCTATTGTAAGCTCAGATAATGAACGCATTTTCTTATTTAATTTTTCTCGGTTTAGTTACCTCTTGTATTTATGAGCTAGAGTATGTTTTTCATTTCTATAAGTTAATTTTTTCATTACCGAGTATTTGCGCAATGCCAAAAACGGTTTAACCGGAACTATGCAGCTTAGGTAAAATACATGTGCTTAGTTAAGCACTATTGTCAATCCGTTATTTTAGTCTCGTATGAATCTTTTTTGTATGTGCTCGTATGGTAGTATGGCGGTATATGCAAGGTGAAGCCAAATCGTAGCTTTACCTTGGCTGCTGTTTTCATTTTACTCACCCAGTGTTGATCAGTAAGCCCGTATTTGCGTGTTCCGTCAGGTTCGAACTCGGCATGCAGTTGGCGCGTAATGAAAACGAGAAGCTATGCGTGCGCATGGCAAACTAATATCTAAAGTTTTTTCCGTCGGCGCTCTAACAGAACGATAAGTGCCTTTAAGCTTGAAACGACGATATCAAAAGTGAACAAGATCCTACGAAGGTCAGAATTAACCGAGGCGGTTAAAATTACTCGAGGCGGCCAGAGATTAATTTGAATTAACAGGAAAATTAATCAAATAACGCAAGGATCGAAGACAATAAGAAAAGTAATTCAATAGAGAAAAAATGAGATCGCGCATCTTTGCTTTTTAATTCTTCAGTTGGTTTACCAGGCAACCCATCGTTGCTGTGCTCATAAGGAGGTAAATTAAAACTTGGATTTTCTTAAATCTACGCTTTCTCTTTCCGTTTGCACTCCGCACAAAAAACGTGAGCATAGAATGTCAAACATATACCAAACTGCAAATAGCACAAAAACGAAATAGTATGCCTAAACTTATCCACGTGGCAAATTCTATGCAGACATACCCAGCGTCGCTGGAAGCACAGCTGCAAGACTTTAAGTCCTTTGCAACAGAGAAAAAAGGAAACAACGTGAAACTGGGACTGCCACATCCATAGAACATTTACGCCCTGCGACATATCAGGAAGCCATATTCCAAGGGAACTCTACTAAATGTGAGTTTTATGGAGAAAAACATAATAAAAAATTATTATTAAATTAAGTTAACACTTTTGGTTTAAAGCGAGTTATTGACAATTTTGAATATGCTGTTTATCTCTATGTTTACAATCCTAACAATTATATTGTAAATTGCGTTAAAAATTCCTAAATCGTACAACTGAAACTAGCAAAAGGCTACGAATAAGCTGCTAAAATGAGATGGGTATGCATTTAGTACAGCAACAATCTTCCTTCAATGCAAAAGAGCAAAAGTCTACTGAAGCATGGGATAGCATTAAATGAGTCACTGTATATTTATGTAGTGGGAAGTGGTATGTAATTTAACTAGTTCGAAGTAACATGCATTACGAATGACTGCTAAGAAATGAGATCCTGCGCACAGAAGATTTAGAATAAGAACTTTGACATTCCGACTATATTGATAGTATCACAGCAAATTTAGCAATGAAATACTGCCTGGAATTATGTTCGCAGCCAATGTAATTTCTCTAGCAAATTGGCCGGATCTGAATTCGCAGCCGGTGCAACTTGTAAACTGGCTGGATCTACGTTCTCAGCCGATATAATTTCATAGAAGAACTAGCCGGGTCTGAGTTTGCAACCAGTGCAACTTTTAAACTGGGTCATCCTTATTCGCAGCTGATAATTTCTTTGGATAACTAGCCAGCTAGTTGAGCCTTACTTCTTCAGCTGGATCTTGATTCGCAGCAAATTTAACATCGGCTGGATCTATGTTCGCAGTCTCGCTACGTAGCCACTGACGCTGGATGCCAATTATCCTTTTAATGCGAGACGTGGAATTTGTCTGGAATCCACGTGGTGGCGTGGGCAATAACAAATTATTTCATACTCCGTCGGCTGTCAACTGGGATCCGACTGCGAACTTGGAACGTGGTTCTTCCGTTGACACTTGAAGCATGCCATCACACGTTGTCAGCAAAATTTGGAATCCAAGAAACTCTTCTCAACGAAGAAAAACAAGACTGCCGAGATGTGGCGATAACTTCATGTTAATTGGACGGATATTCGAAAGAATACGCACTTAAAAATATCTGTTGCGTTCTTATATCTTTGGTTCCAGACTCTTCAAAGCTATCAGCATTTTAGCCAAAAATTCTCTCCAGCCGGTCTTCAACTGTGTGCTCTGGGATCTGTTTTTTTTTTCATGAACGTAAAATACAAAACAAATTTGCATGAGTTATTTATTTTTATTTACCAGTAGTGTTAGGCGGCTTGTTAGTCCTGATTTCGCAGAACAGATAAGCGAAAAAGGCTTTAAAGTTGTATGGGCCGCACGAAAGTAATTCTCTCCTTAAAGGTTCCAAGTTATCATTGGTCTGCATCGATTCTCCTGACTATGCATAAAAGGATAATTCTCAGATATACTTAAAAATTGCGAAGCAGGAGTTAAGTTACGATAGAATAATAAAAGTATTACAGGAAAGACAAGAAACAAAACTTTGATCCCGGAAAACGCGCTTGCGTTGGTACGAATTCGCTACACAGCAAACGGCCGCGCAGGTGCATCGGTTTTTTACCAAGCATGTGACCATTAAACCGGTCAACCTGGACTGCGTCTTAACTGAGTGGGGCGATGCCAGTAGGTTGGTGTAGAACATAAGCAGTAGAAACTCATCTTACATATTTTAAATTAGATTTTTAATGTTCTGAGCTAGTCCTCTCTGTGCCATTTCTCTTGAACTGTTTTGGACTTAATGCGGGAGCCGCATGTCATCATCGTTCCCTTTTTAACTAATGAATCGTTGCACTGTATGCAAATCAAAGTGCTAGATGGTATATGCTTAAATGTGTGTATAAATTTTGTAACTTATCGGCTGCGAGTATCGACTTTACAGCATGTGCTTTTTTTGCCAGAAAACTGTTATTTGTTCATATGTTTTATTTACTGTCCACTGTTGTGGTTAAATGTATCTGATTATATTTGGTAATCTTTGCCTGTAGCGCACCAAATTAATCTCAGCCCTACGGACCTGATGCCGGCAGCAGCTCTAATCCATTCTTATCCGCGAATCCTTTGTTAGTGGCATTTCATTACATGTGGAACCAGTCTAGAAGTTTGTGAAATTTCTCGTTTCAAATGAGAAATAGGGATACTTTTCTCAAATGAATTATTGCGGGATCAAAGGTCTTTCTTGAAATATCAAAAAATCTTCGAACTATTGTGATTTATTATATTATCCATGTTCCCTGCTTTAAAGTTTCAACCAACAATGTCCTTCTGAAAGCCGCCCATGCAAACTGTTCTGGGTACATGAAATTAACCTCCATTAATTGGCTCCCAAACCAGCTCTCAGCTGCTTGCGCTGGGCAAATAATTTGTTGAGCTCGAAAAAAAGATTGCCTTATATTTGCCTTGAACTTTTAGCATATTTTATTTGTAAGTAGACTAATCTGAGACTGAATTCAGTTCAAGGTTACTGTCTTGTTGCCTATTGATGCAGATAGTATGGTTGTGCGGAAACACATTCCAGGTTCTGTTCTTTTGACGTTAAAGCTGAATAAATGTCTTTTTATGTGTTTTCTTAGGCCAAATGTTTGTTTTATGGTTTAATGTTTGAAAGATAGCTAAAGTAGTTTTTCTTCCATTTAATTTTGTGGGTCACAGAACCTGTGAGTTTCCGTTATCAACTTAAAATATTCGTGCATGGTCATGTGCTTTATGTTAGTATGTTAAGAGCTTTTGTAAACTAAGATTGCTTTGTCTTTGCAGAAATCTGAAGGTATTTCAAAACCATCTTGTCTTGCACATTTACTAATTGTTTTATTAGATTAAGTCATGAAGCTGGCAGTACTTGGTGCAAGTGGACGCACAGGATCAGAGGTTGTGCAAGCTGCTGTGAAGAAAAATATAAATGTTATTGCTCTTGTTAGAGATGTTGAGAAGTTTAAGCAGCAGCTTGCATTAGATGTGCCAAGTGGAGTAACCGTACGGGCTGAGAAAGTTGATATCTATGATCACAATACGTTAGAGCCTCACCTAAAAGATGTTGATGCAGTTATAAGCTGTCTTGGTCCAACTGGCTTTGCCTCATTTTGGCGCTCCTCTATGATGGCGGACAGCATGAAGCAAATTATTACAGCCATGCAAAATACAGCTGTAAGAAGAATAGTAGCATGTTCTACTTGGGCATCAGAGTCAAGGCCTGGCAACCCAAAGTTTATTGAGTGGTTCCTAAAGCCTGTATTTATAGGAGCTATTTGCCGTGATCATCGCCGTGCTGAAGTTTTGCTTGAGGATGCTGGCAAAGAATTTGATTTAAACTACACTATAGTACGACCTCCTGGTTTAACAGAGGGTCCTTTCTTATCTTCTGTAGTTAAGGAGTCGGTTGGTTCAATGTGGGTCCCAGAATGTGAAGCATCTATGCCAAGAAGTAATGTAGCATCATACATGCTGGATTGTGTCCTGAAGCAGTCCACCTTCAGGAAAGACATTGCTATCGGTTTGGCAAAATTAGGGATGTAATCATGTTGCTTCTGCTCTAGTGTTTTTAATTACGTTGACCCATTTTGTTGAAGGAAATATATATTGCTTTTCTATTTACTTTTTTGATTACTCTTGAAAATTTTGAGGCATGAGGCAAATTCTTTCGGAGCTATTGAAACTGTTATAGTTGCAATATGGTTTGGTTCCCGTAAGTAGTTTGTGGCATGATTGATAGAAATGTAAATTGTACCTGGAATGGCATGCTGACTTGGTTAAGTGAGGTTTTGAGATACGTTAGTTTGCCGTTGCAGTGGGGAAATTGAGTAGATTTCATTATGTCAGATGTCATTATGTCAGATTTCATTAGATTTCATTATTAATCATTAGATTTCAATGTGTGAATCACATAAATAGCCTATTAGTGCCTAGTTAATGCATTGGATGAAAATAATTTTGCATGCAGGCTATGTGTTATTGATGTTGCCTTGACTAATTATTCTTTGGCAATCACAGTTTTTTATTTGCATGGAGTTACCAAAAAGTCATTGTCTTCACTATTCTTCAAAATTTTCTGTATTTTTGCATGATATTTTTTATTTACTGAACTTTTTGTTTGCTTACCTTAAAAATGTGGAAAAGCTGAGTTTGTTTGTCTAAGTATTTACCATAGCATCCCGTTGTTAAATGTGATGAAATGCAAGGTGTGCATTGTTTTTTTTTTGTTGTTGTTGAATGGACGATATGTGACTTATGTTGACAAATGGCAGGAGTTATTGATAAATATATTGAGTGATATTATGTAAATATACCAGTCGTTATGTTGTTATGAAAGTATATATTATATCTTAGAGTGATACTTTGATTAATATATAAGCCGAATGCTATTGGACGTAGATATTCCCTAATTTTTTCCTGGATTTTTTGGCAATTTATTTTGAATTAATTTTTAAGTTGTGAACTGTTTAACAGTAGACTTTGCATCCTTTCGGCTAGATAATGTATGATTCCCTATATAGAAATTGTAAGTGAAGTTATTGTATGAACATCGACCTTTCGTTAAGTTTTCTTCGTATTTCTGCATCGTATTTTGGTCTGCTTTTTAATTGTCCCAATTCAATAAGCATTGGTTGAGGAAAGTAGCCGTAAAGAAAGCCCCAACTTGGCATGTAAACATGTTATTTTGAGGTTTTGCTTACCCTATTTCTGCTCGCTATGGGCCTTTGCATATAGATCCTGTTATGGGTGATGGTTGCTTAACTAAAATTGTTTATGAAAGGGTCCTTACCATGTGGGAATAAGATAAAGCTATGCTCGAGGATATACTACTCGGTATTGCGACTTGAAGATTGTTGATTGTTGATCTAATTATTTGCAAGCCATATGTGTCATAGTTTTGTGGTTATCGCTTATGTTCGCCGAGCAGCAATCCTCAAACACCATGCTGCGTATAGTTCTCTCTCTTGCTTGGATTTAGGAGAAAGGCTTGGGTAGCGTGCTTTGTTCGTTTTCCTTGGCTTCTTCAGCTGCATGCGCTTTTCTTTCGCCATTAGATATCATCGTTCAAGATGAGGAGTTGCCTTCGGTTTGCTTTAAACAGTAGATCGTGCGTCAACGTTTGCAAAGTCAACTCGGTGCAACTCCCAGCCTGGAGAGGATTGTTGCTCATCCAACCTGGCACCACTAGCCTGATCCGGTCTCATAGGTCCGCCCATACTGAAAGTCGTGCATTCAGTGTTTTCGCTCATCGATCCTTCTCGTCAGCAAAGAAATGGAGTGATGAAGAACTAAAAAAGATTGTAGATAGTAATCGGCTCGTTGTTTTTATGAAAGGCGTTCCTCAAGCCCCGCAGTGTGGATTCAGTAAATATGTGATTGAGATACTTCGAATGCATGGTATGGACAAGTTCGTCACGCTGAACGTCCTCGAAGACGAGGTACTGCGCAGCCGGATCAAGGAGTTCTCAAACTGGCCGACCATTCCACAGGTGTACATGAACGGCGAGTTTATAGGTGGCTTTGACATCTTGCTGCAAATGCATAAGAACGGAGAGCTCGTGGAAGCGTTAGAGAAAATCGGGCACAGGTCCATTCTCCTTGACAAAGCAGACGGCGAGGGGTCGGACAAGAAATAGCAATTCGTATGTGTGTTATGAATGTAGTTGTAAGCGCCATTTCGAGTTTCATGTCTAGTAATTTGCGTAAGTGTCATGAGCAGGATTTTTGTAACTAGTATGTGGAAAGACAAAGACCGTTGTTAAGCGGAAGCCAAGCTCTAGTTTTCGTTTTACTTTACTGCTATGATATAACTATCGTATTGCGTTGCTATTACTTTGTTATGGCATTCCGGCAAGATGTGTAAGGTACTAAATGAGCGCTTAGATTATTTGAATTATTTAAATTTATATACCTGCGTCATTTGATAATCTACGAGACTTGGTTTCATTTCGTGGAGGGATTTCTTTGCGTCTGTTTTGTTAGTTAAATATTCCCAATTCAGGATAAAAGCGTGAAAGGAAACTCAACTAATAGACGTGGATATGAAACCAGTCGAAACGACACAATCTGTATCTGATTTCAATGTGGAAATGATGGAGCTAGAATCTAGCCTAACGTAAGTACTTAGTAGTCAAAGGGAACATCGAACTGCTCCATGATGCTATAAATGACTAGAAAAAGCTGAGTTTGTCGCTTATCTGTGTGATAAGGTCGGCGAACGTGAAATGCGCTTATTGTTTGTATACGTCACTAATCAAGACACTACGATCTGGTGACGAGGTAATTAAGAGCTTGTTTTTTTTCGAGGATGAATTTCCGACTCATCGTGAAAAAGTTTTTCTTGAAGATTCAATTCCGAGGAATCGCGATCTTTTGGTTTTCTTTCCTTAAGTTTTAATGTTGGAAGTTTTTGCTCTCTAAGTTTTCTATTTTTGCTCATGCTACCATCAAAGCGCGATCGACTGGACTTGTATGTGCGTTAGGCTCCCCGCTGTTGCTTTCTGGGATAGGTCTGCTCTTATCTGGTTGACCTCTCTGGTCCAAATACGACCATAACAATGGCTTACGCTTGCTAGTCGCTTACCCACTCGCTTTCGGGCCTGTCGGGGATCCAACTTGATTGCTTATCGTAATGCTTGGTTCAAACGTCGCACTTCTGCCGCATCGAATGTAATTTTCTTACATTCGACTGAGATGCGACACCGTTTCAATAGTAGAGTTTAAATTGTCGCTCGTAGTTAGTAAGCAGGCGCGCGCAAGCTTCTAAATGATGCATCCAGAATTTTTGTGCAGTGCTTGCAATTATCGGGCAGGACCGCATCCTAATGTTGGTGGCATCGCAGTCTGCACTTCCTTTAATTGTGAACACAATGGAGAGCGCAAATGCGCATGCGCACTTCTTATGCACACAGCAAATCTGGGTAAAAATTTTAATTATGCATTTAGTTCGACGCGGCAGAAGTGTGAGGTTTGAAACGGAGTAGCTTTATGCCCAATTCATACTTCGGAGACGCTTTATGCTCGTCTAATTACGGGGGAGGGTAAGGACAGCCTAATTGCCGCGTGGCTGTTGACCCGGAGGGCGCGTCGGTGGCGAGACAACTTGGATGAGCGGGTAAAGGCAGCGTCTAGCGTAAAAGATAAACTAAATTTATCTCAAGCGTTTCTCATCCGTTTCTATTGTCATCGCACCCCACGCGTTGGTCAAACGTAATGCGGACATTCCAGTGGGAGTTAACTGCTTCGCGCACATTCCAGACCCTGCTAGTGGGATAAATATTGCGTCATGCGTAAAGCGTATCCGAAGTATGAACTGGGCTTTACAGTCGGATAGATCGGCAAGCGCTGCCGAGCTCGAGATGATTGCTGCGCGTAATTAAGCTGTCGAACTGAACTGATTCAAGCGTCGCGCTTCTGCCGCGTCGAATTAAACTATGTAGTTCGACGCGGCAGAAGTGCGACTTTTGAATCAAGCATTAGAAGCCCAGGCAATTATCATTCGGGTGTTCTATAACTGCAAGATGTGTCATGGGCGATAGGAAAATGCGAGCTACTTTGCTTCCTGTTCTTTGTAAGACCACAGGAGATTCTTGAGGCCTGTCCTAAAACACACAAACAGCGATTTCAAATCTCTCCGTGGTCGACTCGACGAGCATTTTATAGTAAGCGAGAGCGTACCAAGCGAAACTCACAAGTTCTAAAGCGTATATCTAAATCAAGAAGAAAGCCTTGATCAGTTCATAACACGTATGAGAAAGCTGGCAGCCACGTGTGAGTTTGAAGAAGAAATTCAAAATGCATTTAGGTCGCGATCGCTCAAACGACTTCGACCAAATTTTGTCGCAGACTTATGCTCAAATCTGGACTGACCCTGGAAAAAACTGCTGCGTATCGGGTGTCTTGTCGAAAATGCAGCAGTGTAAAGTTCTTCTTCATTCCTTTTTTTTTTTTCTCCGCGCTATTTGAGTGTCTAAACTTCAACAAGTTTAAGCTTAAGATTTTGATCTTTATTAAAGATAGTGAAGCACCGTATAAAGGAAAAGAAGGCAGAAAAGGCTTGCTGGAGCTGTTTGCTTTTTCTGGAGGAACAAGGAGAAGGTCGACGCCACTTCACTTTTCGGCTTGGAGGCATTCCTGATTTCACTGTGGATGAGGCCGTCCGTGAAAAGGTAAAGATCCACCACCGTAGGACCTAACGTTGGCGCGTAAGTGAAATGATATGGTCTAAGTTCAGTTCATTTCCGTAATTTATTTGCCAGTAAAAGTTGCAAAAGCGTCCGGAACGCACTGCGCAAGCGCATAACAGGATGAAGGACCGCACCTCTGCCACCTAAGGTTTTGTTCCCCTGTTCTTTGCTGCCTGTCCTGGCTTTGTCGGAGATCCACCCTTCGGAACACTATCGCCCTAGGCGCGCCAGCTGCCCTTGGTACGGCTGGGATTTGGCTTCCTGAAGATCCCGGATCGACTACAGTCTCACCCAACATCTGTTCAGGTTACGCGCCCGTCCCCGCACGAAGTTCTTCACCTGGTCCACTGCGTCGGGAAGCCAACAAGCGTCACAGCTGAAAATTTGTGGAAGCGCCTGAAGGAGCCTTGGAATAAACTAGCCCTTAATTTTAAAAGTATTTGAGGGAGGAAGATCAACGCTACAGCAACAACTGGATACTTTCTTGCCCAGAGTATGCGTTGAAATCCTGGCTTGCTTTTAATTTGCGGTAGCTCGTCGAAATGATAAACTTACCTGTAAGTGAGTAGATTAACGCGGTCAGAAATGATGTAGATAGAGGCAATCCTGAAGCTTTTAAGGATCGGCAGAAAACTTAACATTGTATCAGCAAGAATGCATCAAATTGTATTCCTTGTAGTGGACGCAGACAGTACGATTTCACAATCAACAAACACAGATATACGTATTACATGATGGAAATAGGCACGAAGGAGACTTAGCTGCGCTTGCTTAAGTACGCGAATGAGGAGGAAAAGAAATTCGTAATCATTCGGTAGATTTGAATCAGACCAGAACATTCTGAAGACTCCCAGCGAATGTAAAAATAAATAAACAAATAAATTTCGAACAAAGCCAATGTAATGCATCCTACAAAAAAATATAGACAATGCATTACATTCGGTTGCAGTACAAGAGAGTTGAATACAACTATAAACATGCTCTGAAAATAACTGATTATCTAGACATCACTTTTGTTCAGAGAACTCAAGCAATTTATAACTTGCCCTGATCAGTGCAACATTACTTTTATTATGATTTTACATGATTAGTACTTTCATTTAAAAAATGACTTCCAATCGCAAAATTAAAAATTTTCAACACTGCCATACCCATGGGCATGGAACAGGATCATTGGTTTGCAAATTAAAGCTAATTTGCCGAATGTTTCCAATAGCGTATTTGTCATGACCTTGCCAAAATAAATGTATTGATCAAGCACGCTTTTTTACTAACAGCCCCTCGTAAACATCAAACGCATGTTTCTTTAGCAACTCGTGTGAAGATATACGGGCGACAAAATCAAATCGCATCTTTTGCTTCTAGCAACCATAATAAAGCCAACATTAGCTAGTCGCCAAGCTACGAAAGTATTCATTGCGAGTGCTACCTATTGTGTTCTGGACCAGCCAATCTTCAGCGCACTGATTGGCTCTTGTGTGACAAAGGAAATTGGCCTGCAGCTCAGACTCTCAGTAAAAGTGAACTTGCCAACAAGTTTTCATTACTATTACGTGTAGCTGTTGCAAAAGGAGAGCTTCCACTTGAAGAAGAATGTATAAGCACCTACTGATTGTGTGCATATCAGTTGCATGCGCATTTGTGTGCAGCAATCCATTAAGTATCGGAGGCGAAACGAGGATCGAAGTACAAGAGATGAGCAGGAACGATGACATTTCTGGTGGACTAATGAAAGCCATGAATGATTTCAACGCGATATCTAACTCACTTATAAGGTACATTAGTTTGGTTTATCCAATATTCGAAGTAGAAATAACGGCTGCATTAATTTAGCGCCATTTCTAGTTTGAAACAATTGTGGTTTGCAACCAGGGTATCATGCACACCCCCTCAACACACACACACACACACACACAGACACACACACACATACGTACAACCACACAACCAGATGTAAAACAGCACTTGATAAAAATACGAAGGAATATGCTTATGCTAAGTAAAGAACATGGCGCTCAGTCAATGCGAATGTCTTTGCTAAATCTAGGACTAGAGACTACGACTTCCCTTTTATAAACAGAAGGTGGTCCTCCTTTACAGTAAATGTCTTGAAGATAAGTCGCCTTTCGGATGCATTGAAAGATGAAAACGCTATTGTCAAAGATAGCATGAACTGGTAATTTCTATGAGGTATTCTTTTTTCACTTTCGCAGGTACGTTGCTCGAATCGTTAGTGGCACCAAGCAAGTTGTCACTGGAGTGTTATACGTCATCCAAGTCCAGCTTTTCCCATCGAATTGTGCTAATATCGCACCAAATATGGGGAAGGGGATCGACCAGTGCCCCGCGTGGCCATTGCTTAACAATTTGCGACCGTCAGACTGTAATGTGAGTATCTGGTCGAGACCATGGTTGCAGACCCGGGAAGGGCGACTAATCGTCATCGGACCAACATGCAAGAGCACCTGAAATGACGGCGTCGAAAAAAACCTTTCAGATCCCTTTGTGACCCTTACGTTGCTTTGCGTGACTCAATCTTAATACAGAAAGTTTAAGCAGAATGTTTTATAAATCTGAATTTCTCTTCAGGTGGTTATTTAAGGTAGCGCAGCTTCTGCAATGGCGCTTATAGTGGTTGTGTTTCGACTTCTCTGCGTAACCAAGTTTTTAATGCCCTGTGACATAGCAAACCACGTCTTCAGGTAACTTCAGTGCAAGCACAGGCAAGCCTGAAATCCACAGAATTAAATGTTCCAAAGCAATGATTCATCAAGTGGTGCATTGTTAGTTAGCTGAGGAAGGACGTGTTAAACTTCTTAACAGTAAACAACATCGGAAAGTCTCCGGGACCCTGCAATCAACGCAGTGCCTTTTTACTGACTTCTGGCTTGTTTCATTTGACCGGGCCGAATGACCAACAGAATCTGATTCAATTAAATTCATTGGAGAAAGGAAGCCACAAGTCAAATGGACTGGCAAACGCAAGAAAACTAGCAACCATTTCTATGATGCAATGCCTAGAAAAAGGACAATAGCTACATCAATTTTCCAACTACAACAAGAGCGTAGTAGAGTGACCCGCTAGAATTGCAGGCACGACTCTTGAAACTAGCTATATCCATCATGCTTTTAGCGGTGATGAAAGGTACGTTTGCTTAAGAAAAAAATATATTTTCTACACCAATACGAATTTCTAATGACAGCCAGGTAAACATCAATTCATCATCTAGATGCCGACTCGAGGCAATCAGTAGCATTGAAATGAGACGAGAAAATATTGATGCTCATCTTTCGTCTGTAAAGAGCATCTTTGGACCGGATAAGCACAAAGTTTGTCTGTCAATTATAGCACGGGTGCTGAAGCTCAAGACAGTAATGGGGTTTGGAAGCTTGGTATCTGCTTAGCCCAAAGAGCGAGAGAGAAAGCCAGAGGGAGAGGGAAAGCCAGACTGTGTGTGTGTGTGTGAGAGAGGGAGATCGAGAGGGATAGAGTCAGACAAACACATCCAAAGAGGGAAGAAGCTTTTTTGCGGAGACACATTTTCAAATGTCGTAGTATGTCGTCGAGTATTAGAACGCAAAACTCGTTCTGATAAGGTATCTGATAATACATCCAGATGGAGACTGTAAGCAAATGCTACACTAAGGAGGGAAAAATGGATTTAGAATTTACAGTAGAATTTCTCAATCATTTAATTAGGGCATCACCTTACACAATTATAGTCACCATGGTTTGGCAAAGCTTTTTCATTCTTTATCTGCACAAAAATTTCAGGCCTCAGAAAAGAAAACTAGGACGGCATGTAGGTTTTTTCTTTTAAGAATAGGAAAACTATGCTAACATTGCTTGATCGTCGATAAGTTTTTGTAACGCAGTCTTTTTCTTTTTCTTTCAAGTTCTCTAATATTATCACTCTCTAACAAATCTTGCTCCCTTGGCTTAACGGTTAGAGCACCTGTCTACTTAACAGGAGATCTGCGGTTCAAATCCCGGAGTTGGTTAATTCAATGATAGTACGGGGAGCATTATTAAACTTTCATAGAAATTATAACCCGTTCGACGGCATACGTAAACATGTGACATTGCATCTTATTTGCTGATTGTGGGAAGTACAACAGTGGTTGACGAAGGACCAAGCTATCGCCTGACAATCCCCTACATTTCGGAACGAACTACCTCCTCCAGCAGTCAAAGAATTCACATGCATTCCCCTAAAACAGACAGCGTTTAGACGAGCAAGCGAAATTCTAGCAAGGCTGCCATCCAAACAAAGAACATACGCAGAACTGTCGAAACGCATGCAATGTCGCTCTGTCGGAATAGATACGAGGAGTTTTTTCTAAAGAACAGAACTTTAATTAGAGCAAGCCAAGAAAACGTCATTAAATAAACAAACGCACGTTAACATACAAAAAAATCGTGCAACTGTTTAGGGCTGCGTGAATCGGGGAGCGAGAGAGAGAAAGAGGAGAGAGCGAGAGAGAGAGAGAGAGAGAGACGGATAGAGAAGGAAAGAATGGTGTATACAATGTGACGTGCAAAATAGAGCAATGCGTATGGTCGTGCATGTCGGTGCGTGCGGTGATGGTGATGCATGAAACATGTAAGTGCATGCACAATGCATAGACATGATAAGTTAAGTACGGCAGGAAAATGGTGCGTAGTCCTATGAATGGAACACAATAGCTATGCAGTGCGGTGTAGTGTGATGCAATGTGGTGTACGATGTAGCCTAGTCGTTCTAGTAGCAACATTCAGCTTATCAAAACTAAGCAATTAAACAATAAATTTTTTAAAAACGGTAACCAGATCAGTAAAAGCATCGAATTCCATAATAAACACAGTTTAGCAAGATAAAAGATTTGAATTCATTTTCGGGCAAAACGATTTTAAAACTGCGTTTGAAAGGCGCAGGGACGTCGCAACAAGTGGATTTACCAGACGCTACCAAAACCAACGACAACAACAACACAATAATATAATAATAATAATAATAATAATAATAAAAACAAGGACAACACAATAATAATAATAATAATAATAATAATAATAATAAAGAGTTTTTTCTAACTTCATATATTTCCATTTTTTATTACGACAGATTCGGTATATCT
This sequence comes from Craspedacusta sowerbii, assembly GCA_003687565.2. NCBI lineage: Eukaryota > Metazoa > Cnidaria > Hydrozoa > Limnomedusae > Olindiidae > Craspedacusta > Craspedacusta sowerbii. The sequence continues at coordinate 3,759 of QQSS02235823.1, read as the reverse complement.
CGGCACCACTCACTATTCTAGGCATGGTGCTTTGGATGATGCCCTCGCTCTCCGTAGTTTAAACTTTTTCAGCATGGCAGTGCACACATCATCTCAAAGGACTAGTCCAGTCCGTTCGTAATTGCTGGTGTAATACGCCGCAAATTATATAATAATATAATATAATATAATATAATAATAGCTATTACAATATCATGAACACAATAATAAGAATAACAATAAAACGGTACAAGTTGCCGACTTCGCAGATACCTCCATCCACGTGAGATTAGTCGTAAAGCGACTTCTTACGATCATACGCGGACAAGCATTAGTTCGACCTTCAGGATTAATGAGCGGCTGGTATTCGAAACGCCATCCACCAACAAGCGTAGCATACAAACAAACCAACACGAGCAGAAATTGCATAACCGCAGATTTTCGTGTCTGTCGGCTGCAGGTCAAATCATCGGAATGGAATGGAAGTCTTCGGCACCATGGCGAGGGTTAAACCAAGCCGCTCAAAATCCAAAATCGAGCAAAAGGAAATCATAGACGAACAGCGTAGCATAGAAACCCAATATCGCGCAAGTAATAAAATACGAGAGAATACGAGCCAGCATACAATTGCAAATATATACGTAAAATTACCCAACTCGGCGCGGAGCAAGTTTAATATAATGGCAAAAAGCCACACGCAATTAGCATTTTTAAAAATATATGATCATGCTATCAGCAGTGTCGGTAAAAAATATCATTACACATAGGTCAAAATATCTGCAAAAATGAAGATCATATGTGCAGGATAAAAATAACAGCGACGATGAACGTGAATCGCAGACAAGAAATTCACAAATCAACGGCGAGTGATACGGTTAGTACATAAACAAGCTGCTAAAAATATAGCGATCATCAATCAAAACTCCACAGGTCATCTTGGCGAGCAGGTTGATGAGCACAACGACAGGTGTCACACTCGCAAGTAGAGCTGCTCCATGTTGAACACGGGATACTCCACGCTCATGGCAAGCAGATACGACAACAAAAACGAAATCACGAGGATGCCAAGGAAGTGGAAAACCTGCAAAAGCAACGGAAAATTATCAACGGAAAACCTTAAGCACCAGGAAAATTTTCCACGGAAAACTAGTAAAGCAGGCCAGGAAGTGGAAAACTTGCAAAAGCAACGGAAAATTATCAACGGAAAACCTGAAAAGCAAGGGAAAATTTTCCACGGAAAACTAGCAAAGCAGCTCAGGAAGTGGAAAACCTGCAAAAGCAACGGGAAATTATCTGCGGAAAACCTGAAAAGCAAGGGAAAATTTTCCACGGAAAACTAGCAAAGCAGCTTAGGAAGTGGAAAACCTGCAAAAGCTACGGAAAATTATCAACGGAAAACCTTAAACACCAGGAAAATTTTCCACGGAAAACTAGTAAAGCAGGCCAGGAAGTGGAAAACTTGCAAAAGCAACGGAAAATTAT
>QQSS02235812.1:0-10016 GCA_003687565.2 Craspedacusta sowerbii | reverse complement strand
GGTAGGTAGGTAGGTAGGTAGGTAGGTAGGTAGGTAGGTAGGTAGGTAGGTAGGTAGGTAGGTAGGTAAGTAGGTAGACAGAGACACAGAAAGAGGAAGGAAGACATAAACAAAGTCGGGAAGTTAGAATGAATACTTACTAATTTTGTGCCATTCATTTGCAACTCTTTTTGCACAGCCGAAGCAAGCCTTTCTCTATACATGTTAGCAACTCGACTACGAGAAAAAATTGACAAAGCTAAATAAGTGTACCTCCAATCAACAAGCAACTAGTCTAAATAATTGGCATGTGACACAATCCATAAAAAAGGTTCTTCTAAGGAAATAAACATCATTAGTCTTCTAGCACACAAGTAAACCATAGGCCTGCTTACCTATTGTACTTTGCCTTTGCATCTGTTGTCGTGAGATTATGCTGCTTAAAGAATGCGTTCTTAACAAAAAAGAAATGGGTAGGAACTGAATACCTCTTGTGTAATATACTCTGCAATCTTACCAACAGTTCATTGTTGGTAATTTTTAATAAATTGTACTTATAGTTGCTAGTGAATTGCCAAAGCAAACTGCTTACATGCTAATGTTTCCCTGATAGTCTCCAAATCCTTGCCTAAAGCTAACCATTATTACTGCTGTTCACAAAATAAAAAACAGGAAGCAAAGCTCTAGATCTAAATCATTTATCTTTCACTTCGATTTTTTCATCTAGCTGTGCTTTTAAACAGATATCACTTGCTTCTCCATTTAATGGAATGCACATTTGTTGCACATAATTTTGGCTAACTGGCCATAGCACTGCACAATTTATATCATTAGCATTATATCATTATATAAGTTAAGCCTATAAATTTCCCATCGGCAGCTTCTTGGCACAAAATTTCAGTGTTATGACTTACCTTTGTGCACAGCTCATACAGCTCATAATAAGCTGCTTGTGCACAGCTCATAAAGCTCATAATAAGCGTTTCAGAAAATAGCTTGAGAAACACCAAGACTAACCGCTTTGGCATTTCCGCCTACTTGCATGTGTCTGACTTGCGTCCATGTCCAATTGGTGTCTAGCTGAATTGACCTAGAAGTAAAACAAGGATACAACAAATTTTCTAAATTATCTGCATATAAAATTTTAAGGAGCATAATAACTATCAATGTTTTGGAGAAATAATAATGTGAATTGAACAATAATTTGGAAAACAAAAATAGATATTGCATTGCTCTGCAGTCAATTTACCTTGTGTTTGTGCTATGCACTCCCGCGAAAATAGCTAGAACAGGAAGAGTAAGCGAACCTACCTGATAAAACTGAGGTGAACTCCTAATCCCCTGTGCACAGCTGAGCAATCAATACAGAGGAAAACACCGTAGGTGATTGAAGCCCAAGTAGGATTAGATGCCCGACAGTCAAAGCACATCTGCAATAATAAAATACATTTTTAATGCACCGTATATATGAAATAAACTTGTTCGGCATCAAAAGCAAATACACTTTTTCACACATTATGACACACTCATACACACATTTCAACACCTACTTATTATACACTTTGTGCTTGACAACAAAACGTACACACTTTGTCAAGCAATTTTGAAGATGATTTTTTTTTTTAATCAGCTTGTAATATCACCACATCTGAAATTTGTATATAAAACTTATACCATCAAACCACCACCATAGCGATTATTGCAAGCAAATACCAACCATAATCTTCAACTCATCAAATTACTTTTTACATTTCCTATCCTAGTGTTTATTCTAGATTCTAAGCATATAACCCTACGTTTAGTTCGAGAAGCACAAGCAGTGGGATGAATGTAAATGTAAAGTGATTTGATTAACACATGTTGCTACATTAAGTATAGTAGTCACTGAAAGAGGCCAACAACCACAAATTTTATTGTGATGCAAAAAATTGATCCTGGATGGAAGCGAGCTTTTCTTTTTAAAGCGAGCAAACGATCCCACAGTCAACACGAAATAGAAGTACACAACGATTAACCACGTTAATAGCATAGAAGAGAAGACTTCCCGTAAAAAAGCCCTTCGAAACGTTCCTCGAAGATTAGTTCAGTAACAACTTAAATTTGTCCAAGAAATCAGACTTCATACCTTGCTCTCCCCAAGCGATTTGAGCCGCTTGAAAACAGCAGCAATATCCTTTGCTGGAACCTGTTCATCCGCCATTTTGCAAAGTAACACGTCGAATTGTTGTCCCTTCTCGTCGTTTCGGCATAGCTGTATCCACAAACAAAATCGGGGAACACCAATTACGTATCGGGGATCACTCTTGGGTAGAGAGTTTTCTTCCTTCAAATGTTAAATGTTAATGATTAATGTTAAATGAGCCAATGTTAAAGATTTTTCTTTGGATTTTTTTCAGGGCATTCGAAATAGAGGTTGCTGTGCAATAAAGTTCGCTCTAGCAGGAATTATAGAAAACTAGAATGGTTGGTGAGACTTCTTACGATGTTACTAATGGCAAGGCAACGAGCGAACAAGCGGGGCGAATTTCAATCTAGATCAAAAACATATTATATTTGCTAATGCGATATGAGTATCGATGTGGCATGCTCAATACTAATTTTAGAGCAATAAAACATGCTTAGAGAATTGCCAGATAGCAACTCGTTATTTTTCGCCTTGCACTCCAGTTGCTGGCCAGGTATTTGTAAGGCATATTTCAAACGAGCACAAGTAATTTACTAAATCACAAACACGGTGCCTAATCTTTAAATTCATCAGTTAGGCCATTGCCAAACCCCTGACAAGTTTCGCCCTGTATTAAGACAAATCAATGTCATGGCAATCAAACCTTATACCAATCATGACTTCCCAAAATTTGCAACATTGGGTCCTCCCGTATTTTTTTTATGGACGTTAGCAGCAGAGATTTTCCAAAACCTTGCAACCGAAGTTCTCCCTTGCTTGGCTGAAAATTTAGCAATATCTCGCTGCATTTGTACATACTCGCAATGCCCATACGATTCTTCGCACAGAGAGTGTTCGCTCGAGAATTATTGCGTTGGTTTTTAATTGGTAAGAGGACATTAACTCAGCTGTGAGAATCTATTTTCAGTGCTACTGGCAGACGTCTCCAGGTAATTCCACCATGAAAGTTTAAGCCAAGACAACCCTCGCAATGGCAATGTTTTTAACTGCTGAATCAGGTAAAAAGCAGCTGGTAAAGCTTTAGGCCGGTAAGTATTAAAAAAAAAAAACGTTTATACTATGATAAAATGCTATTGATTGGAATTGTAATCAGAGTAAATTTGATTTTAAAAACCCAGCAATATACTATTGCATTATATCAACAAAACCATATTAAATGTTTTCTTGCAGACATTTCAGTCAACCCTGTATAAATCGCCATGAATTTTTGCACCTCAAAACAGCGCAAACAATAGAATCGATTCCTTTAGCAGACTTCTGGCTAGGGTTAGATCGCCTACATACACTTACCAATTTCAAGACGGTCTTAAGCGCATACAAAGTTGGACACACGTGGCAGGAGCACGACTCAAGATAATGTTCCTAGCTTTTGTTTATGTTACCTTAATACGGCAAGCCATTGACAGCACAGCTTCCATAGTAAACTGACTGCTCATATTTAATGCCAACAAATAGATTTTGGCCAAATGCTTGCAGAAAGAAATGACAAGCCGTCACTTTGTTCGGTTCATACGACTAAAACTTGCTTGGCTACAAAAGCAAATGGCTCATACACTCAGATATGGGAGCACTTACTTATCTTACACTAGGCTCCACACTGACTCTAACACAGCTTTTCACGAAACTTTGAATGCGGTTTTGTTCAATCAGCTTCTCATTTGTGAACATCTGAAATTCGTTCCCCATATTGCAAATTTGAATTCAGCCACATTCATAACGATTACTGCAAGCAAATCCCAACCATGGTTTTCAACTAATCAAAGTCGCCTTCACATTTCTTATCTTAGTTGCGATTCTAGCTTCTAAACCTGTGAATCCTACGTTTAGTTCGAGAAGCGTAAGCACTGGGATGAATGTAAAGTAACTTGATAAACACGTTATACATGTAGTATAGTCATAGTAGTCACAAATATATATAGTATAGTATATAGTATAGTATAGTATATATAGTATACATAGTATAGTCACAAATACATGAAGTATAGAACTCGAAGGGGGCCAACAACCCCAAATTTGCTTGGGGCGTAAAGAAGAATAAGTTTGAGTAAAAGCGAGCTTACAGTTTTGAAAAGAAGCCAGCGACCAACGTCGGGAAGTGAAATATTTACAACATTAGTGAAATTATCTAATTGGCCATGCAAAAAAATGAAGGAATTACCTTCCGGTCTTCGATCGAGTGGGGTGATAGATAAAATCCAAGCCTACCCGGCCTGTACCAGCTTACGAAGCAAACGCTTAGACAGTTGAACGGTAACCACACAATCATCTTTCCTCACTTAAAAAAAAGCGTCCAAAACAATGCAATCTACTTCCTTCCTTCATCAGTTCAAACAACATCAAAAATGCACATTGCATGATAAAGATAAGTTACATAAACTATAAGTAACACAGTACTATCTTGTTCGCTGGCATTTTGTATCCTATGCATAAATAATAAAGCGCAGTGCGCCGTGCCAGCAAATCCACGAGCTCAATTAACAAACGGGGTGAACGCACTAACCTTTACACAATTCAGCTATTTATATCGCTAAAACCATGGCAAACATAGAAACTACAGAACAAACCCTAACAAACTTAGTGAAGATAAGATAATGCCGAATAAACGAACCATAAGATAACGAGATGAGACATGATACGAAAGAACCAAATAAACAAGCCGGTAAAGCAATCGTTCTTCGGTTAATCTTCAAACGTCCACACAAAAGCAACATAGTAGATACCATGCCATCAGTCTCCAAAGTTACGCATTCTTAAGTGAGTTAAGAAAAACATTTATACGCAAGAAAGAATGTCATATCTACGAAAGCATAGAAGCTATAGGAACTCCACGAAGCAAACTGATTGACCAGGCATCCATGTTGCACTTTGGACTATTTTTAAATATAGGAAGCAGGAGATGAATGCTTACTTGGACAAGGACAGACGCCGTTGAATCCAAGGTTTTTAAACGCCTACATGTAGCAAATAGAGATCGGTTTTCGCTGCAAACGAAGCAACAAGTTTCCTAGCCAAGTTCGCCACTGGTCAGATGTCCCCTATGCACCGAGAGCATCGGGCATACTCAAAAGCCGATACAAGGAAATAATGCGCACAGACAGAGGATAGACACAACGTTATGTTCAGCAATTACGACGTTAAAGGAGCATTGGAAGTAGCTACGCCATAGCTTAGATTCGCATGAGCGGCTTCCTCGCAAATTAAACTAGGAACATGCTTCATCAAGACCCTCCGGCCAATCACCAAATGCCGCCAGCAGCATTCACTACAACTCAACATTAACATAGACCCCAACCGACTAGAATACAGTTGCATGAAGCGCTGCCTAGAGTTGCATAAAGAAATATCGGTGTTCGCTTAAAGCCCCTAAAAAATGCAAGAATGAAGGAAGGTTTAGCTGCGACAAGATTAGATTAAGAGTGACTGATTGAGGGAAATCCTGCGTGCGTTAAAATATCCCCGCAGATAAATATAAGTCCACTATAAAAACAATCGACTGCATCACTTGAATAGCTCGCAACATTAAACAAGGGTAAATGCATCGCTTAAACTACGTAGCTATCGGTTACATCAATTAATATACAGGTCCTTAAATAAACAGTTACAAGTATACTGGCCGTATTCGCAAGTGTTTCTTTGTTGGCAAGAGCTTAAATGAGATCTCGCTGTGCTCAGTATTTGCCAAAACCGAGGGTTCACCCGAAATCTCATAATAAAAAATTATTAATGATAAAAATTAAATATAATTAATCCGGAACGGAATGGAGCGGAATCCTCACCTTAACCCTAGCCGCAACCCAAACCCTAACCCTAACCAAGCCTAACCCTAACAAGTAGTAACGTGCGGTTCGGCGGGAGTGTTTCAACCACAAAACCGAATTCAAGACTGCAAAACACGGCGACTGAAAAGGGGAAGAAGCCGAACCCCTTATAAAATACGTCACGCTTCGGCGACCAGACAATTACCCACGACACGCGAATTAAAAACATAGGAGTCATCTCCCATAAAAGCTGCTGAGAAGAATTCAAGGTGGGCGGCCAAACAAAACCAAACGGGTAGGTCCTTGGCGAGCTTTAAGAGTCTCCGCGGAAAGCCTTGCTCGGCTCGAACTCAGCGCCGCCGATGACGTAATTCCGTAAGTCGAACATGCTCTCCTCGATCAGCTTGGAAAACTCCATCGACGTCTGCAAGAAATACGAACATATAGCGACGTCAAGAGAAGGAAACAGGAGGCAAAATAAGCATGAATTCGATCGGGAGAGGGAAAAACTTTGGAAAACTGGGCTCAGTTTATCGCAAAAAGGACTGCACTAAGGGTTCGCTAGAATCCGGATTGCCAGACGCGCTGATAGTCTTTATTCCAGGCAGTGCACCCTCTGGCGTGAGGCTGCCACTTAACTGAATCGTCGCCACTCAAGGAAGCTTAAATACAACGAAACAACACAACAATAACAACAACAACATCAGCAACAACAACATCATCAACAACAACAACAACAACAACGAATAACAATAACGAACAACCACAACAACAACAATGAACAACCACAACAACAACAACGAACAACAACAACAACAACAACAACAAACAACAACAACGAGCAACAAACAACAACAACGAGCAACAAAACAACGAACAACAACAACAGCAACAAAAACAAAGACATCAACAACAACAAACAACAATAACAACAAAAACCACGACATCAACAACAACGAACAACAACAACGAGCAACCACAACAAAGAACAACAACAACTGCAACGAACAACAATAACGTACAACAACAACAACGACAACAACAACAACGACAACGAACAAAATAACAACAACAACAACAACAATTACAACAAACAACAACAACAACGAGCAACCGGAACAACAAACAACAACAACTACTACTACAACTACGACAACACTACCAACAACAACAAGATTCAACTCCTCCAGAAATGCCATTCACAAAGAAATCGAGAAAAAAAAAGGCATCGGAGGCATCCTCCATAGCCTCAGATCTAATCGACTAGAGAATGCAACCAAAATCTGAGTGCGAGTTTATATTTTACACACACAATGAAAGTATTCCCTCACTTCGAGAACAGATAATGAGGATATAGTCTTTCTAGATAGCGACTCACACTAATTCAAATTATATCATGAGTCTGAATCGTTGCGACTTGGTTATAATACTTTGAAGCAAAGTGGGGAAGAATGAATCAAAACATAGCGACATTGAGGAAAGCATGATCAACCTTTTAAGTTCATCTACAAAGTGAGACCGCGACTTCCAAATGGACTACACGATACTTTTATCGAAAGAAAGACGACATAAAATAATCGCACAAGTCATTCCATCACCAAATTAATCATCACATAAATCACCTTCTGTACGCAATAGAAGTGCACGATCGAGTATAGGACACCAAAAGTTACCGAATGAGGAGATTTATCTCAAGCATATCACATCATCTCACACCAATCGTTCACTCACCATGGACTGGCAGCTCTTTTTACTAGAGACGTGCACGAAGATGAGGTTCTCTCCACAGATGATGTACGACAGGCCAAAACCGTACTCCGCAACCTTAACACAAGAAAGTTTTCGAACCAGATAAAACACGTGCTACCCTGTGCCTCACAATGGATACACGGGCGGCTAGATAGAAGTGCGGGCAGCTACTCACTTACCTTAGATTCAAAAGAAAAAGCGTAATTATCTCGTCATTAATTAGCGATACCGTAGCGGGGCATTATATGCTTACACTATTCTACTTGTAAAAACGCTAACACCCACAGTTTTGGCTTGCCAGTTGGGAAGTCATACAATGACTGACATTATTCGTACAAGAGTGCACCTGCCGCCACCAAACAGGGGCGGTCACTTGGATGCACTCTCTCTTGAAGAGACACCAGGATAGTCACTCGCGCACAGCTCTTACCCCTGATACCCAATATCGTACCAGGCTTTCACAGCAATTGCGTATTCACCCTTGGAAAGAGAAACATCACCAGAAGCGCTTTGTCGAAGTCTTGAGCGGAAATACTTGGAGAAGCTTATAAGTGAAAAAAAAAAAAGAAAACAGAAATTTCAAGCTGCAAAAAATCGTCAAGCTTTTATCACGCGACTAAATTGACATAACCTGGCTCAGTACGCGCAACATTTCCCCTCGGCTTCGAAGCGCGTGAATGCCGGTTCGGCTTTCCCTTCACTTCCGAGCAAAAAACAAAACAAACCACCACCCACATATAGAAGACCATGGGCCTGCAATCGGGAATAGGCGGCTTTCCGAGGTGATATATATATATATATATATATACATATATAGGTCAAGTTAAAAAATTCACCAATTCAGCAAAGACTTACAACTAGACCACTGGTGAGAGTGAACTGGTGAGAGTGAACTGTGCGACATTATGACTTGCTAACTAATAAGTACAGAGCCAAATTTACATTCATGTAAAGTTTGGTGTGGCCTAGAGCACCGAATACCGGACAGAGAGGCTCATAAGGCTCATATTGAAATTGGCCAACTTAAGAAATTCACCAGTTCCTTCATTCCTCCAACGCTAGACGCGCCTCTCACTATGTGGGGCCAACCAGGTGAATCCTTAAAACCGCCAACTCTTATCGATATCCAAATTACGAAAATCTTGATCAGTAACTATCGCTCAACGTACATACGAACCAATCAACATCTTGAAGACTGAACACTTTGTTAATGAGTCATTAAAGGAAGCCATGAGATTTAGTCCTAAAACTTGCTCATCATCAAATTCATTCACCTCATAGGGAGGCATTAAATCTTCATCCATACTCCCACCTTGAAGACTTCCGGCACGCACTTAAGTGTACACACGCTTGTACTACACCTCTAAAGATACCATACACGAAGCACTCACTGGTCCAAAGCCTCCGCCAGGGCAGGCACGCTCAGGGAACTTCTCCAAGTTCAGAAGCATCGTTTGATTGACGGGCGTCTAAAAACAAAGCCAAAAACTGAGTAAACATCATTCGCTTGGGCAAGAAGCAGCTAAGAAAGAACAAAGAATTAACCTTCACGGCCGGCAACTTGCATTAACACGCCAGTACAAGATAATCACAAAATCGTCCACAAATAAAAGTACATAAACACAAGGAACTAGGCAAGCGGTTATAAATACAATCATCAAGCTACTAACTTGGCTCGTTGATAGAGTCCATGGCTCACTAAGAACCTGCAATGTAAATAGCGCGGGTTCAGGTAAACTGGGCCTTACATTGGAACCAAAATCCTGAAGCTAACCCTAACCCTAAGCCCAACTCTAAACTGGTAAAGAAAAAGGGAACAGTTACGCGCAAGACATGATTTCTTTATAGGCAAGTTAAAGACTGCTTTAAAGAACCCTGGTTCATTTCTAGCATTCATCAGAAGATCCTAATCTCTCAACCCTGAAATTAACGAGCATTATCCACCATGAAGTTCTGGGTCAACAACTTAAGTGCTTTGGTTCAAGCAGTGCACTTAACATTGTGAGCTACCATAACACACGGAAAATTATACATACATATGTGTATATATGAATATTTAAATACATACATACATACATATGAAGATGGCACCCATTTACAGCATCCATACGCTGAAACTTGCTCTCAATAACATCAAAGACGGGGCGGGTACAAATAAAAAGGGAATGATGGCGACAGCAACCTAAAGCACGCATACTTGTCCAAGAGGAGTAACAAATAAAACAACAACAATAAAGAACTAACAACTTCATACAAATACATACCCACACATACATACATACATACATACATACATACATACATACATACATACAGACATACATACATACATACATACATACATA
>QQSS02235801.1:0-10016 GCA_003687565.2 Craspedacusta sowerbii | reverse complement strand
CGTGATACAAAGGCAGAGGACATCCTTATTCACAAGCTTACAAAACTGACAGGAACCACTTGGGGCTTGCAAACCAAGGGAGGGGAGGAGAATATGCTTAGACTAAATAATGCAGAGCTATTAAGTAACATACAGTTACGATCCTTCATAAATCGCACATCAACCCTCTTACATGCAGGAAGAAGGCGTCGTCGGGCAGTCGAAGAACAAAGTCCAGAGCAGGATGTACTATCGCATTTCAAAACTGCCAAACGACTCAAATATGATAAAGATTCAAAAAGAACGAGAAAATCAAGACGTGCAACCCAGCACGCGAGTTGGTTGCGATACAAAAATGTTTCCTTAGCGGCGAAGAAAAGTATATTCGAAAGAGAAAGAAAATACGACGACGATGAACACAGCGGCTACGACGAGGAGCAAGATCTAACAAATGGAAAAAGTGAAGAAGCAGATAGTATTGAGAAGGATGTGCAATCAACTCAAAAAACGGGCAAGCCTGTCCATCCAGACGAAGCAAGCGAAAATGAACCTGACGGGACTGACCGTGAAGAAGTTGACAACGCACGCACAAGCAAAGATCGAAACGGTAGCCCCGAAGACAATTCAAGACTAGAAAGTGCCAGGCATCTTCTTCATTTCATGCCGAATGATCTGGGGGAAGGAGCAGGTCAAGTTACCACTAATCGTTTCGAGGATGAATCGTTCAACAGAAACAGCGATCAAGACGTTGGTGTTGCGGGCGACCGGAACACCAACTTAAATGATGAAGCACGCACGCACCAAGAAAATAAGATGTTTGAGAAAAGGGGAAGAAAAGCCCATGAGGGTGCACACATGTTTGTTGAAGGTGATAAAGATGCGAATGAGTATGACTTTCCAAACCTCAGTGAAACTGAAACTCACTCATATAGCCAACATAGCACCGAGGGCGATAGCGAAGATGCTAGTGGAGATACAAAATTTGACAGCGATGGCCAAGAAGATTATGACAAAACTGGATTGGAAAATAGAGAGGAGAAAACATTTGAAGATAGGGAAGTCTCATCGAATGAAGAGGACCTTTCGATACAAGAGATGACTGATCGTAACCAAAGAGCCTCTCACAATGATGAGGAAAACCAGCTGGTGGAAAATGAACCTGACAGTCTAGAAACAGAAAACGTTAAATCAGAATCCAAGGCCATCAGCGATGGACGGGGAGACGATGCTCGCGAAACAGAAGCAAGTGAGAACCTGGCAACAGAGAAAGGCGATGAAAACGAAAACCTGCTGTCGGACAACGATCCGAATAGTCTGTTAGCTATTACAGCGTCAACAAACTTTATGGATTCGCCAATGCCTCAGATGTACAAGAATGCCGAGTACAATCGTCTACAAGAAGCCATTGCTTCTTTTCAGAAAATGGGTGGTATGAGTTCTGATCAGCAACAGTTGTCGTTAATCAGCTCGACAAACCGACGACAAAGTGCAAGAACTTCTGATCAATTCCAACAACAGAACAGCAACATCGGGGATAAACGTCGCTTTAAATCGGAGTTTCATGTAGGACTAGACGCAGGTCAAAGCAGCAGGCCAGTTACAAGATCGCAAATCCGCTCCTGGTCGGCTATGCAAACGAGTACTAGAGGTAAAGATCAGCATGCAAGAAAGATACCCACTCGAAATGACAAAAATAAACTTGGATTGAGGACATATTATAGGAGCTCAAATGCGAAAAGAAAAGTTGAATTAAATTTCTTCGAAAATAGTCACAAAGGGGGGAAAATATTCCAGATAAAAAATCGTGAATACAAGCACGGGTCTCAATTCGCAGACCAGCTGTTTCCAAACGGATTTAGCTTCAGCTTAAAGCAGCCCACTACAAAATCCTTTGGAGAGTCAAAAGTAAAGACAGCTTTAATTAGAAGCTTGTTTCCTCCCTCTGAATTTTATAACAACAATGGAAACAGGTTCAACTCGGGACAGAAGACTGAATCGAAGCGTACATCCCTCGAAAGAAGACAGCTAAAACCGTCGGAAGCTCTTAAGTATATTTTCCGCCACAAGAAACTGCGCATGATGCAAAGCAGCGCGGTACACCGAGATAATTTTGCTGGAACCGGTGTCGACCATGCTGTGACCGCTAAAGAATACGAGGCCGCATATAAAGCCGCCGGAGAACTGTCAGGTAAAAAAAGGTCTATCATAGACAAACTACTCGCTGGAGGCGAGTTTTCGTCGGAGGACAGCGCATCTGAAATAAAATGGCTACTCAAGCAGCAAGGGCCGGGTCTGGATAAAAAAAAGACGTCAACAGAATTGGGAAGGAACATGAAGAGAATAGATGCATTCTATCGACATTTGAAACGCAACCAGGTTCACAAGCTTCGCCATCGTAAGCGGGTAATACGCTACGGCTCGAAAGATCTTACAGATAGCGAAGAGGAGGCACTGCTACGCAAATATGGCAAGAACGTTATCAAATATCGTTCACCGAAATGGAACAAAAGTAAAGGTAAAGGCAACCATCACCGCCAACGTCAAGAGATTGATCAATATCATACTGGGCGCCCTGGCAAAACTGACAAGCTAGTAGATAACGAAGACGATCAAGAAGATAAAGAGGATGTTGCCAACGAGGCGTATGACCAGAACGACCTAAGTCATTACACGCCTCGCCGACACCATCAGCATCACCATCACCATCACCACGTTCATCGCCTTCCATATGCCCTTCATAGACGACGGCAACTTAAGATGGATGTTGCCAATGAGGTCCCTGAAAAAGATATGTCACCTGAGTTCATAGAGTCCCTCCTCCCGACGAAATACAAGCAAGCGGAAAATCGCAGGTTAAGAGAAAAAGTTGGCGTCGAAATATCAGAAATAGAAAAGCTATTTGGTGATATAAGCAATCATGAAGTGAAAAACCCAGAAGGGCGATTCATTGGGGAGGTCTCGCACCTAGTCGGAACAAAATGGGGTCTGGAGGGCGATCTAGGCTATACTCCTCACTACCCGCACATCCCTAAGGACGAGCACGAGTTTCATCGAGTCGTTGTGAACTTAGGAGAAGGAAGGCACGGAGAATACGATCAAGAAAGCTCACGCTTCAGCGAAGGTGGCGATCAACGAAGTTCCATTCAACGCTACGCACATCAACGCAAGTATTCCATAAATAGCAGAACTCTAGAGCAGCAAAAAACAGATTCTCCTAAACTCGATCGAAAATCCAAGCAGTCAAATCGAATGACATCAGCCGAATCCCGAGCCAGGACACTACTGCAACACAAGGAGCGTCAAGCAGCCAAAGGAAGTCGTCGTGATTTAGTTTTCCATAAATGTGGATTGCAGGGAGAATACGCGGAAGGGGGACAACTTATTGTGGGAATCGGTGACTACGCTGGTGAAGGTTGTGAAGCAAAGGAAGAGCTTAACACGCCACAAGGTAACAACGGGTCAGCCTTATCATTTGAGTAGTTATATCTAGCATTTTACTTTGTTGGTGAAAACCAGTCTTGACAAGGTTGCAAAATAAACGTTTGCAAAGATTGACACAAACTGGGCGTTGTTTTAGGCGATGAAGGCGAGCAAAAATTGGACACTAGCACTGGATTGTCAAAGAAACAAGGTCGGCCTAGAAGTGACTTCGGTTCGGAAAGTCTATTAGAGCAAAGGTTTTCCTTAGAACATAATCGTGGCCTTCCAGCTGTAGGATTTAGTTTCCATAAAAACGTAGACGGCAAACGTTTCTCCGACAATGACAATCTTAATCATAAAATTAAGGAACTCGGAGATGAGCCAGACCCTCATCTGCATAACCTAGCACGATTTCGAGACGTTGATGAAAAATCAGAGGAGAGCGATAACACAGACCGATACTTAAAAAATATCAAACACATTGAAAAATCAAAGCAAGACTTCGACAGTGACGAGGACAGTAAAACAGGAGAACAACGAGAAGTAACCGACGGCGGAAACGAGAAAGAACACAGCAATCCGGATGGTACCGAGCTGCAATGGGATAAGGATGAGCACTATAAAAACGAGAAAACTAAGGCAAGTGAGCACATGAAGGAAAGCAGCCATACAAGTCATGATGTGGACGAGAATGACGAAGATATAGATCCTTTGTCTTTGCAAGATGAAGGAGAGCGCCATACACCAATCAAACAGGAAGATGAAGCTGCTGACGCTTCCAGTCACCAAAAAGGTGGCCACTTGCGCGAAGACGATGGCAGATACAGAAAACTGAAGCATATCAAAGACGTATTAGATGATGCCGCAGACGAAGAATACAACAGTGAAGACGAAGTAAATGACCACCTCCAACTCCTTCGCAGCGCCGGGCATTTACCGCGCATCGGATTCACTCTCCATGGGATGGGGACGGCTCATGGTGAGCACGGACCAAGAGTTGGATTCAGCATGAACCAAAACACAAAGCACGGTTGGTCAAACAAAGAGCATGACGGAGATCGCTACCATTCTATAGATCACGTATCCCACAGTGATCATGACTTACCATTGGGTTTTTATGGCAACACTCATGAAGGAGGCTTCGACTCAACCGTCGCTACGCAAGGAGACCTTTTGCCTATTTTTCTTTATGGACAGCATCTCCAACCTAATAACCATTTTTATGACAGCGAGGGAACATTAAATAGTCATCATAACCTAGGTCTTCACAGCAACTTACTAAGTGATGGAATTCCTCTCGATGATCACCCAGCACATTACCTGTTTAGACACTACGCAGAAACAGGGCATCTGGGGGACGATATGTTCGAACACAGTCTAGACAACCACATTCATTCTCGTTTGATGAACCGCATCAATAGTCATGTTCTCCATCACCAAAACGTTCACCATAATCACGTAGATGATTTGCACCACATAGACGATCACTTAAAGTACAACCCACTCGACTACGCCATACCTCCATTTCCCCAGCATCATAACAGCAGACGTTTGGAGCATTATTTTGAGCTGGAAACCGAGCGAATCATGCATCACGTGAACGAGATGCCCATAATAGCTGATAAGCAAGCAATACATCCGAGCGTTCTTGGAAACGAGCACCACATTTATCCATCCGTGTCAGACTTCGCAAATATGAAATTGCATCATATGAATGGAGGGGTCCCATATGCAGGCGGCGGTACGCTAATAGGAGCAGGAACTGTCGGCTACGGCGCGTTTGGAAGAACAAGCGTGGGAATCGGTTTAGCAGCCGGAGGTGCAGCTGGTGCCGGGCGCTTACTCAATGGAAGCCCGCCACCATTACAGCTAATCATCGCCAAAGCTAACGCGCCACCACAACCAAAGGAAAGGTCACCTCCATCTTCAGTGTCCTTCTGCTTTCCGCCGATCGCAACGAAAGCATGCATGGATTCTAATAACGCGATAATGTTTCAAGGTAGCGGACTGCCAACTATTAATGGCGTTGGATTTTCAAAAAACCCCTTACAGCAAGCCCCAAAGATAAGCTCTGGCTATCCAGAGTTCCATGTGCCTGTCGCCGACTCTCTACCGTTTCCTCAGGAGTTCTACAAACCATTTCCAAAGCCGAATTCCCCAAACCCATACGATGTTTTGACATCGGAGGGTCTAGGAAATAAAGGACCGGCAGTTCCCGAGTCCCCCGCGCCACCAGAGCCTCCATCAGGTGGTCCATCTCCGTACGAAAAGTTGACATCGCAAACCAGCCCTGATGCTGCACCTCTGCCACCACCGCCACCACCAGGCCCTCCAGGAATCGGACCCGATCCAAAACCAGCATTACCCGAAGGGCCACCACCTCCAGTCCCAGGAGCACCACCACCAGGATTTCCTAATCCTTTTGAAAAACTTACTACAGACACCGCAGCAAACGCTCGCTCAAATGTACTCAACGCTGATAAACACAATACGCTTAGCTGACTGCACTTGAAAACGTTGTAAGGCCTACATGCGCTTAAAAAGAACTTTCACCTTATTCGTCCTAAAAACTCACACGCAATAATGACATTGTAAATAATCTATATTTGTTAAGGTACGCATAAAAGAGCTGGTAATCACGCGCGGAGTTGAGATGAAGAGCTAGCCGCGCGCGTTAACGTCTTCGTGCGCGCCTAATCGTTTGAGTATCCGTCATGCACTTGCCCACAACAGGCAGTCTTTAAGGCCAACTATTAGCTGTCACTACTGCGTCATTTTTTATATTGAAAGAAGCTATGCACGCTCCTTGACATGAATTATTTCCAGCAGTCAAATAGTGCACAGATATCTTCAAGATTTTCAAGATTCAAGAAATGTATTCGCCATTGAAAAACACAAACGTAAACAGTATACAGCAACCTAGCAATACTTGGAGAGTTTTCAATAGTCCAAATGCAATTATTTCAGCTGGGTATGGCATGGCTCTCCCAGAAGGCCATGAGGGCCTTTTCATGGAGTGCCATCTCAATATCTTTTTACGTTAAATGGTAATTGTATTCTCTTCGTGATTCAACGATTGGCGGAAGCTGTTGAAGTGGCGTTTTGGAATTTCCGAAGTTCTAAGTGGAACAATCAAATACTTTGAGTCCTTAGTTGACAGTATTTAATGTTTCTCTTGTAATATTTTCGTCAAGGAAGGAACAAGGGAATGGATAGTGACCCCCCGGTGTAGAAACTGTAGGGTGTACGCTTACCAGAGTGGTGTTTGATCCGCTGACTCAAGAAGAAATTTTTTTAGTTTCTGGCTAAATGCCCTGTGTTGAGCTCTCTTTAGCATAGTTGCACGGTACTCGGTTGCAGAGGAAAGGTCCTCGTGATGTGATGGAGAATCTTCCTTTTTCTTTGGAAAATTTTTCTTTATAGCCGAATTTTGTCAATCGACTTTTGTAACAATGGTTAATTCTTTCGAATACTTGCGGAATACAGTTGGAAGTATATTATGCTAGTGTTTATAAAGAAAACTTAAGGTCTGTAAAATGTTTACTTCATAAATGTTTAACATGTTATGAACCTTCGTAAGTAGTCTTGAGTATGCAGAGTATGCGAAAGATATTAATCTTAAAGCTTTCTTCTGAAGTTTGTGAATTTTTTGTAATTTTGTCTTATTAGTACTCCCCCATGCAATATTTCCAAAAGATATATGTGGTTGTATATAAGCAAAATAAAAGTTACGAGCTGCGGGAAAATTAAGGTGTCTTCTAGCCATACCAATAACCCCGATATTCTTTGAGATTTTTGATTCTATCATTCTTATTTGCCTAGACCATGTTAGACTCTGGTCAATAACAACACCAAAAAATTTTGTATATATGCAACGTTAAATATTACTCGCCCCAAGTGTTAGAGTAGGTAACTGCAGTGGTAAAATGTCAATCTCTTTTTCTCTTCCAAGTACCATGAATTTTGTTTTATTAACGTTAACAGAAAGTCGATTTGAGTGGAACCACTTTTCTATGAGCCTAAGTTGCATACAAAAGGTAGGAAATAGTTCATTTGTATTTTCTTGTGAGAGGAAAAGACTGCTCTCATCTGCAAACATAAGCACTTGTAAAAGAGGAACATCATTTTCCATGTCATTTACGTACAGGAGAAACAATAATGGTCCTAATATGGAGCCTTGAGGTACCCCATATGTATTCGGGAGTCCCATGGACATACTGGATGCAACAACTTTCGTCCGTCCGTCCAAAATGAACGTCCGCGGTCGCCCAGTGAATCGGTCCGTGGATGTCCGTGGAAGACCAAGCGACGTCCAGAAGACGTCCTCTGGACGTCCTGAACGGACGACGTGAACGCACTATTTGGGCGTTTAAATTCCGTTAATATCATAGTCCAGAATGGATGCCTTAAATGGAAGAACGCACCTACGATTTCATATGCGGAAACTTTGCTCGTCAATAATGGAAATCCCCTAGATGGACTATATAATAGTCGATTTGGGGCATTTGGCGGGCATGCCAAATAAAGAAACTATTGGAATTCCGCCATTACAATACCTCCATAGTTCAATAGGGAGCCATCCTAAGCAAAGAAGTTCCCTCCCTCACCCAGAGGCAACAGAGAGAAAGTTCATGGAAACGAACGAGCGCGCTGGGTTGAGTTAAAGAGCGAAGCAACGACAGACAGACAGCAAAAGGCACCAGCGTTCAGAGAGAAAAATTAGCCTTAGAGAGTGATATACATATTTTTTAGAATTGGCGTTGATCATTTACAATGGCTGTTTAAGTAAGTCCCAAATTAAATTCTCGATATCAGCAGTTTTCTCAACGCTCCCGTCGCCCGCCGATAGCGCTCCTAAAACAAACAAACAAAAAGAAAAACTAATTAGTAGGCTTCACTTTAATCGACGAAATAAGAAAGCAGCAAATGAACAGCAAGACCAAGATAAAATGGCCATCTGCATCACTGCTCTCGCAGTCTTCCTCAGTGGAAAAGCTTAGCATCTGTTTGCATATGTCCAGGGTCGCAGCTTTCAGAATGTGCCCGATGACAACGAATTCTCGCCATCATACTTGCGGTGCAGCACATTCTGCAAGGTACGCTGCTACCACTTTGGTCCCTATGGTGGATAGTGGAAAATGAGCTGCTTTTCATCAACCCAATGAGACAGCAAAACTGTTCTCGTTTCAACTCCATTCTCTTCAATTACGACAACACTCAAAAGCCTACACCAAATAACACGTAGTGCAAACCCACAGACCACGGGAACACGTACGGCATAATTGAAGGTAGATTTGTCACAGAAACAACAGGAATGGAATTAGCTATCGCAGCATACAAAATTGAATTTTATATAAAATGGCAAACAAACTTAAAGTAGAAGCAAACGAAAACTACTGAACGTCTTAAGATAATTTAGCACTCAAAAAGTACAGCTGGCGCAGACCAACCCATGCACTGAAAACTGGGGCAGTCCGACCGAAACGGTAATAAGGATCTATGTATATGTCAACGGATATCCGGTGTGCAACTCAGCAGAGCTTTGGACGCTTTCGGTTTACGAGTGCTCCACAGTACTTAGCAAAGGTATTATTACATTGCTATCACCATTCGGCAAACATACTCATTTTCGTAACCACGAAAGGTTATTAAACTCTTAAATTTTACGATTGTCTGGTTACCTTTAGTGACATTAAATGAGTCTACGAAATCCTACAAAAAAAAACTCTCCATCTGCCCTGACTTGTAGACCAAGAAATCTACAGTACCATCTTCAAAAATATTGCGGACGAAAAAACATCACCATCAGCTGACAAAACCATGAGTTTTTGCCTGTGCCTATTTTTAACTCAGCCTTAGCGCTCCTTTTGTTCAGACCCTTCATCTCGCGAAGGCTGCCAGCGATTTCTTTAGCAGCACTTTTTACCACGCACCAGTTTCTTCAACTGCTGTAGGTAGTTTTCAATTGGGAAAGTCGAAAACTCATCAAGGGACTTGTCAAAGAATTTAATGTCATCAGATGGCACAAACAGTGTATAGTATACACCCAAAACGTTCTCCCATAATACAGATGCGCATTATTTAAAACATAGTACAGGAGCTTCCTAGCGGATTGCAGGTACGAATTCCTACGTCACTTGTCTTGTTCACACAACATTCTTAGGCCAAGCGACAGGCTCAGAAAATTCTTGTAGCTTTTAGAATCCACGATATCCTTTAACACAACCATTCCTTTAGGTATTTTTCCGTGTAAATTATCCAACCAAGATGAAATCATCCCCATATTAAAGGCTGACAATCAGCCATGAAATGGAAAAGCCATTTGCAGTAATGCAAAATACTCCGCATGGCACCTAGGCAAACAAGATGCATGTAGGCTAAAGGAAACTGTCTCACCAAATCGATTCCTGGCACTCGTGAATAGGGGTGACCTCGTGATGGTGGAAATTGTGGTCCTTTCCTAAGGATCTATAGTTACCGCTTCGCAAACATTCATGATTCCTCTCCTTCATATTTTGGTAAGAAAATGGTGGAAATACGATTCTATTTTTGTATGCAGCTACTTTCTCGACACACCTTTCACATCCATAGTATCCTGAATGCCCTACTATGCCATT
>QQSS02235790.1:0-10016 GCA_003687565.2 Craspedacusta sowerbii | reverse complement strand
TATGTATGTATGTATGTATGTATGTATGTATGTATGTATGTATGTATGTATGTATGTATGATGTATGTATGTATGAAGGCACGCATGCACGCATGACGGGTGAGTGAGTGCGCGAGGTTAAGGCCGTGATTGCTATATGTGAAGGCTACACAAATTAGTAGATTACTTGAAGATCGTTTTTGCTCTTGCCATCGGATGCCAGGTTCCAGTCTGAGGGAGATCGGCCATCTTGAAACAGCGGCAACCACTTTTCATTGTTCCAGTACATCGACTCTTCTCGCACAATCTGGCAGTTTTTCATCAAGCCAACTTGAAAATCCCGGTCCCGGACAATGGACCCCACAAAGTATCTCCCTTGCCGATCAATATTTGCGGTCAAAAGCGGAATGCCTGCATACTGACGCCCGAAGATGAAGAATGCACAACCTGAAATGCAAACTCATAGACCGTACTCCATAAAAGTGATAGATGACACAGGTAAATGCAAACATCTGACGAGCCTGATTACAGTCCGCACAGACATTATTATACACGATTACAAAGACTCTTCCTGTCAAGAACAATCATGGCGTTGCCCTGCAGATATCTTTAGTCGCTATTCTGAGTTATGCTTATTAATGACTTGAGAACTCCCGTCTGAGCAACTATGGCTATGCGTGTGCCTTCCGTGGGATAATCGCGAGTTTCTATTTTGTCGTGAAAAGCTACTTGTTTTATACTCTTTTATTGCTAAACTTGCGTAATCTACGGGTAATTTGCGGGGTATTTAACTGGCTGCTGCAAAAATATATAAACGATATCAGCTTACAAGCATATCTCAGAGAGAGTTGTGGCCGCATAATAACACTTATCAATCTTCGTCTCTCTGCATCCATCGTCAGCCTAATCGTAATTCCTACTCATGCCTTTCTGTGGCCTTTCTCTTAACAATCTCTATATTGCTCTGCCTAATGCATCAGATTTTTCTACCCAATATTCGATGTTTATAACCATCTCCAAGGCAAATGTCCAGATGGGCTGACTGTAAATTCCGGCCGCATGCATGGATGAGCATACATCGCAGTGACACGGAAGCTAATGCATTCAATCTGGCAAACAGGACACTGACAGCAAAAGATTGCTGGCGAAACCATGTTTCTACAACATGAGTAGGGATCACAGGAAACGCTTCTGTCTCACAGGCGATAGCTCAAGCATGCATTGATCAATCAAATCTTAAAGCTTCGTCTTATAATAGAACTACGGCACAAGCTGCAGCCCCCCGATGTAATGGGTTATCGAGGAGTCAGCGGGCCAAAGTCGGGGAGCACGAGGGAGTCCTTACACTGCTGCATAGGGCAGGTCTCTCGCCTATACTGGTCCACATCATCATCTAATTTATTGACGTAAAATTAGTCTCTTCACGGCCAAGTAGACACTCGGCGATTGCTTTGGTGTCGGGGTAACTTCTTGCTTAATTAGTTGAGTTTTACTAATAGCGCATGAAAGTGCAGGCGTGCAACAACTTCACGGATCAACACTTTGTCAACAGATGACGGTCTATGCAGATCTTGGTGCCTTGGCTACCAGTGCCTACCAGGCAATCGAAGAAAAAATGGTCGAAACGCCTGGCTTCCAATCGATTCCTGAAATATTCTTTGCCAAAACTCGCAAACGCTCGCGCAACTGAAAACTGTGGAAAAGTCCAGGCACTTCAACAGCATTCTCAACACGCTAGACGACGTAGTTGAATAATTACTTCACTTTGCGTATCAGCAAAGACACGTTCTGACTCTGAAGCACATGGGTCAAGCATCCTTCATTGGAACCTCCTACATTTACCCCAATAAAGACTGTGGCATATCTGCATCGAAGCATCTGAACCTGTACACACTGGTATTAGTAGAGGGCGTTTACAACAGTTCCATGGGCTAACCGGCAATGATGAGTTCATATTCAAATGTGTGCATGTTTTGGCAATGCTACCAAATACTATAAGTAGCAATTGCACGGGGAAAATGTAAAGACACCAGCCAAAGATTATGCACCACATGCATTGACAGTATATGCTTAACTTGTAAGTAGAACAGACAATTAAGCTACAGTATCAAAATCCATGCAATAATATTTAGCAGTAACAGGAGAAAAGGTTGCCACGAAACCGAACAAAACATAGTAAAATTCAGTAAGTAAAAAGGTGAGAATAAATAGAACCACAATTAAACACCTTGATCTCGGTCTGGATAATCAACACAAGTCTGTCCCAAGACGCTGGAATCTGAATTCCGAAAGTATGTTCTACCATTATTGCAACGACACTTCTCACAGCAGGGGGTGCCCATGATACAAAATGCACCAAAATCATTACAAGAAGCACATTTCACAGTAAAAGTGTCAGCAAATTGCTCTCGTTCAACTGTTTGAGTTTGCAATGACTGGACACCCAAATACAAAGCAAGAAGCTTCCATCCGACTACCCAAACTGCCAGAGGACAAGCCATGTCACTAAATGAAGATATAAGATTAACAATCAGACAGGGTCCGCTAAAGAACACAATACTACTCACAATTAGGCATACACTGCACTCTAGTAACATGCTTTTTAACCACAAGAGCATTCTAAACATGAAAGCACTTGCCTTGACCCGACCTCCAATGATTAACATCTAAGCAGCAAAGCACTTCTGGTGGCATGGAATAACACCCTCATAACACCAACCGTTTCCGGTATTCAGCATACGTTGTGCGACAATATACATATGGCAACTCATTTCAGGGAAGAAAGAAGCTGGTATGAACAACAGGCTTGCATTTGTCCATTAAGTCAAGAAAATGGCATGAATAGATGCACATCAGACTTCCTTGGCAAACTCCATGAAGACCTGAAACAGCTAAAGCATGATACTGTGTCACGAAACAAAACGATTGCATGTAGCAGAATGTGTACAATAGCAAACAGAATAAAGTCATTAAACAAGTATAAAATTACATTTTAATATAGGTACAACTTGATGAAAGAAAACTTTAGACATGCAAAAGGCCCAATCAAAGAAACAGCAAACAAATCATCTAATAAAAACAAAACTCACAACAGAGAACTTACATTACATGCAAAGGAACAAAGGGAATGGTGACCCAACAACCTTACAAAAAACATTACAGAACGACTGAAATCCATGAAAGCCTTGCTCTCCAGAAAAAAGAGACGCAGGCTACTATCCCTAAATTAAAAAAAAAAACTTTGGCTTTGTTCCCAGTGAGGCTCTGCAAACTGTCCAAAGCAACAAAAAACTATAACCTAATTATATTCAATTATTAATTATATACATATTTATTATAATAATTATATTCGCTAATCTGAGTTTGCTTCTACACAATTTAATGAAAAGTAATGGACTGGAAAATCACAAATAAAGAAATAATTATCTTAACAATAAATGGGAAATATTGATGTAATACAACAGGTACACACGCAAACACACACACACAAACACACACCACACACACATTCAAACAAACACACACACAAACACACACCACACCACACACACATACACACACAATTTGGAATTTTTCTTTAAAAGAATTGAATTTTGCTTTAAAAGTAAATACATTAGTGGCTTATCTTTTGCAAATTACCCATCTAATCTCAGAGAGTAATGGGACAGCTGGATAAATTCAAGATATTAAATTCACACTACCAGATTCTCATTAGGTTTATCTTAAGATCTTGCTATAGATCTTACTACATTAAAACAAGTCACATAAGTTTTGGTATAGGTCAGTTCTAGATATGCAACTACAGGGAAAAACTGGATGTCAAATATTTCATCTGGCACAGCCCTAGCCATAAACACTTAAAATGGGTAAGACTTTGCCGCTTAATCCATCTTGCTATAAACCAAACCGTGACTGATTTGAAAATCGTAAATTCTCAAGAGGCAGCATTTCAACGAAATAAGAGGATTAATCTTGGTAAGAAAAATGGAAGGATTGCTTAAATACATTTTTCCAGCGCTTCAACACCTACCATTAGATGTGCATTTAAAGAGAATTACTAGTTGCAACACAATTTATATAACAAACTAATGGTTCAGAGAAGTAAGGCTTACTTTGACATGAAAATAAAACCGATCAATATTCTTAAATAAGTACAAGTTATCTAATAACAGGCAGCGTTCTAGCATACAGAATCTGCGGCTGAAAATGGATAACAGAATAACACAGGTTGTGCACAAAGGCGCTGCTATATTACTACCAAGCAAAATATTGACTCAAACGAATACTTTATCGATTTCCTCGTTTTCTTTTTTTTCTGTTTCCGGTTGCCCAGCAGCACCAGCGAAGGGCCGGTCCCATTTTCTTTGTAAACAAAGATCCGAATATATCCTAGAGACCATATATCTGCCTTACATAAAATAATTCGCTGTGCTTGGGCTACCACTATCAGACTAACTCGCCCTAACTCCGCCTTGGTGTCAGGGCTAAACCCCCTTAACCTAACTACGTTTAGGAGAAGCCGTGGGTGACAATAAGTGAGAACAATTATGAAGGCAAAATCATGCAGTTACTTGGACGTATTAACGGTGATTGGAATAAAGTCGTTTGAAGGTGAAGTTAAATGAAAAACTACTTTCTCAAGAAAAAATTTATGCCCATCTCATAGAGGTCAACGCGCACCCATCAAAATAATGGTATGCGGGATTGTTTTCATGCAAAGTAAAAGCCTCTCCAAGACCTTACTTAGCATTTTGATATCTTGCACCATACCATGAATGTCATACCGTTGCAATGGCAATGTGTAAGGGTACTTGCAACTTAGGATGCTAAATTTTTTTAGTGCATTTCTTACAGAATTGCTCGAAAGAAGACATAGAGGAAGGGGGAAATAGAGAGAGAGAGAGAGAGAGAGAGAGAGAGAGAGAGAGCGGGAGGGAGAGAGATGCGCCTGATTAGCAATTTTCAATTCTTTAAAAGTGACTGTTCAACTTTGCAGCCTCATCATCGAAGCCCAGCAATATGCTTCTTCAATTGCCACATTATCATAGAGCTATAACACATGATGGGTCCCGATAAAGCGCGGCTTTCCATTTAATCACTTGCAGTAGCACGGTCGGTATTTGGCATTATTCTTGCATTCGTTACTGCCGAAGTCTTTACTTTCTGCAATGATTGCCTGAACAATAATAATTTTGAGTTGGACAGGACTTCTGGAAGAGCATCAGTGAAATCTAAACCTTAGAAATTTCATTTGCTGGTTGCTATTACAGAAGAGTCGATGGAGCCCGTTGTACATTCAGGGTCTGCCTCCACAAGAATGTAGTTCGAGTTTTTTAGTTTTGTGTATTAGACTTAGTCGAATAAGTGCGTTGAGTTGAGCGGCATCATTAAAGAAAATGTCACTGAAGTGGTGTCGCAGCAGGCGCTCACTTAGAGGTAAGTGGCAAGGGAAGCGGGGGCACGGGGCACAACCAGGAATCTCCCCCCTCAATGTTATTGTCACCAAACCCCGTGACAAGGTTCAATAAATTCGTTAATCTACGTACTCAGTGGAGCTGCCCGTAAGAAACTCCCCTCCCATCTACCCAACTACACGCTGAGTTTCTCAGCCCCAAGCCCGCCTATGAGGGACGTCCAAGACCCAACCCAAGGTTCACACAAGAAGATAACTCCTTACCCTCGTCTTGCGACCTTTCTTCAGCGCGGCTATCCGTAGACTGACTAAACTCACAATCACCACTTACTTTAAAACACGCAAACATTTACAAACATTTCCTTTCGGCAAACTTCAAGGACCCGATAGTCGGAAATGACTTTCTGCACCAAATTCGCATCGCCAAGGGTCTTCCGCTTCGCGACAGTTATCATTCGCAGTAGGGGATTGCTGCATGTATAGGGTATTTTTCCTTTTTTCTTGCTTGTTTCATAGTCGTGGTGGCGTGTGTTTTTGTCATTCGTTGAGATTAGTTTCGAGATCATTTAGAGTTGGTGCTAAGTTTGACGCCTGTGATGATTATTTCGTAGATATCATTTGTCAGTATGCAAAGCACGATTGCTCATTGTTGTCGTGGGAAGACGTGGTTGGCATTCATGTAGCTTAATTTAAAATTATTTAGAATTTGTGGTAAGTTTCTAGAGCTTTAATGAGCATTCCGTTAATGTTATTTAAGTCACATGTATAGAGCTATTGTTCATTGTTGTGGTGTCCGTAGTATTTGTCCGGTTTATTATTTGGTATGAATAAGCTTGCGTAGGTAAGTTTGTTAGGACTACGCTGCTCACGGAAGAGACACCTTCGAGGTTGGTTGGCGTGATTTGCTGTGACATGTTGGTTTTTGTTGACGTATAACTAAGATTTGCTGTCGCTTTAATTTTTATATTATTTGAAGGTTTGTGTAGATTACATTTAAACTCATGAATGTATTACTTGTTTTCGTCAAAATAGATCGATGGGGTCACACATCAGAAAATCTCTGCCCATTTTTGTGGTGTTTTGTCGGATACCACTACAAGGGAAGATAAATTAATCTGCTATCTTTGTTTATACCAAGTAGTAAAGCAGTCATTTGAATATAGCACATTTTTTACGCGCAACGTTTTGCCTGCAGTATCAATGTAAGCACAACTTGAAACATTTTTGGGCTGGCAGTCATGAACTCGAGGTAAGCTAGCCAACTCGATTACTGGCGCTTTATTTAAGTTACCATTTCTTTGTGAACGTAGTTAGAAAATTTTTATGAAAACATTGAACGTGACAGGTCCTAACCCAAAACCTCCAGCTACTACTGGCAATATAACTGTTATTCGCTTGCGGTTCTCTTCGCATAGTTGCGTGATGCATCCAAAGAGCTTGATGCAACTTTTTCAATTTTCAGTGGAAGCTGGTCCTCTCCCGTTGATTTAATTACAACTAAAGGCTGAAGTGAATTATTCATTTCCGCTACTGAAATTTCTCGGAATTCGAAGCTATAATTTGGCACCAACCTTGCATCAAAATTTTTTTTTCAATCATGTCCTGATGATCTCAGCAGAAGTGAGAAATTTGTTATAAGAGCACATTTATCATATAGGTCACAATTGCTATTTCATAAACTCGAATTTAAGAGAGCACCAGCTCAAAAAGTGGGGCATTTACTCCTTTATTGACGTTAAACAAAGACTTAGTCCGGGTAATGCGCTTTTCGACGAAGTCAAATACCCGCCAACGTAACTTGGATGACAGTTTCGCCAATGTGATCTTGCGAAGAGTGCAAAGAGTAAAAAGAGTGCGCGCACCCTAAAACACCGTCTAAATGATCTGGCACGTAATATATACAAATTCAGCCAATCTTCACCAGCAGAAAATTTGACGAACGTTTTAGACCAAAGGAAGCGAAGCCAAAGATTGTGAGTCAACAATGCGTTGTTTACAAATTTCAATGTGGCCAGTGCGACGCTGGCTATATCGGCATGACAACCCGCCAACTGCAACAGTCAAGCTCAATCGGTCAACACCTGGCTACTCATCAACTGCCGATCAATTTCGATCTTCACGCCTGCTTCACAACTCTGCGCAGGTTTCGCTCCAAACCTGAAAATTGAGAGCTTGATCATCGCGCACGATAAATTCGCCAACTCACTTAACAGACAATCAAATTCGATATAGTTGAAGCTGTTTTAGCTCCACTTCGATGTGTGCTCTGTTTGTTTTTGTTTTTCGTTTTTTTTTTTTGTATTTATTTTGTTCTTGTTCGTGCAGTCTGAAGATGGTCCAAGAAAGGACCGAAACGTCACGAACATTATTAGCTTTATTTATTGCCTTGAAGATGTACCCATCGAGGGTCCTAATTTCTTCTTCACTTTTAATGATGTTACAATACGTCATGCCTTATGCTTCACTTAGGTAATAAAGTCGAGACTGTAATTCAATCACGCAGAAAAATAGATACAACATCATATGTGGACGTTTCCAAAAGTACCCAAAGATGAGATTGACATTGTTTATGCAATGCTTTAAGCTTAAAACTTTGCGTGCAATCACTGTACGGAGTCGTGCGCATTTTTCGATAGTATGACCAGCAATAACTTTCAACCTGAAATTCTTCAGCATACGCGCGTGAATATTCGTTATCAGACTGTATTTCATAACAATTACAAAATCATTTTGGATTACGAATCAGTCAGTTGCGAATCGACGTGCCACATATCCGATCACTTCCTCCAGTTTTCGATCTTCACTGACCACTGCAGGCAAAAGTCACAAAAAATCGATTGGAATTTGATTACTCGCAGAAGATATGAACGTTAACTTTTAAGCAAATCCGTTTTTAGATAAGCTTACAGACTCTTATAAATGTTATGGCTACGATTTACAGACTAACCCAACGAATGTTAAACTTATACGTTAAGCCGTGGGTTACGCGCGGAATACTAAAATCTGTGCACAAAACATAGACTTCATAAAAAAGTTTCTAGCAGAGAAAGAAAACGATTTAAAAGTTTGACTTCACGCCCTCTACGACAAGTATCGTTACTAAAAGTCTCAGTGTTGCGAAAAGGAACATACTGCACCATCTCATTATTTTAAACAAAATAGATGTAACATAAAAAAAACATGGATTGGTGTGAAGTCGCTAATTAAGCTCTCCAAGAAAACAGAGCTTATGCCTGTGTGACATTAATTGGATACATCCAGAACGAACCAGTAGTTACCACTGCCACAAATAAAATATTTTCATCTGCTGAGCGACCCTGGATAACAAAATACAGAACTCCAAGAAGCATTTTCTGAAAGATAATTCAAGTCATACTATGTTCCTAACGCAGACACCAGCAGAGGACATACCCTTGATCATTAATAATCTCGATAAAGCAAAGGCGTTTGGCCAGAGAAGTATATCTAAGGGACTTGTGATATTAGCCAGACACGTTCATTCACATCCTCCATATCGCATAACTAACCAGTCATTAAACAGCTATTCACAATGGTTTTAGATTTCGAAATGACTCCAGTTTATAAGAATGGTGCTACTGATACATGCAGTAACCCTATCACCCCATCTCGCTTCTCTCAGACGTAAGTAAAATGCTTGAAAAAGCGATGTATGATATGTTTGAAAAAGCTATGCATGATAGACTATAGTCATATCTTGATACAATAGATATTATTTATGGACTGGAACAAGGGAGAAGTACGACAGGCTCTGAGAATGCTCCTTGCTTTGCAAGAAAAAGGCTTAAAAGTAATATAAACAGCAGAATTCTCAACTCGCGGAAAAGTACGGGGAGATTTATCGGCTTTAACTATGTGTCAAATGTGTTCTAGAATTCTTTCTTTTTATTTTAAAAGAAAACGGGAAAAATTTCATACCTATAAACGCGTAAAAATCCGTCCAGGAACGCAAATGACAACATTGCATTTCATAGAAAACCATCTTGAGGCTACTCACTATCAGGTAAGCCAGACACGTACTCAACACAGCGATCGCAATGCAGGTCGATAAAAAAAACGAAGTCCTTCGTTACTAGGCAACAGCTTTAGCAAAATAGCGCAAATATCCTGCAAATATCCAACAAACCTCAAGGCAAGAAATTGACCACAACCTCAAGAATATTTAAAAAGACTTTTTTTTCTAAGTAGCCCCTAATCCACAAATGGCATATTTCCTGCCCAGTGGTACCATCGACAAAGGCACTGATAACGACAGATAGAAGACATGCAACTTTAACGCAATAGAAAGGTCATCAAGAACGCTATCTGGGCTTCCCAAGGTTGGCTTGCGAACCAGAACCAGCTTTCTTTGCTTTCACCATATCTACGAGCTCCTAAAAATCACGAAGGCAGTGGTGAACAGCAACAATTAGAGCCTTTATCGCCTGATTCAAGACTGGAAGGAGATGTAAAAAGAATTGTATTAGTAGCAGTAGTAGTAACTGCAATCGCGATTGTACCAGCAGCAGCAGCAGCCGCAGCAGCAACACCAGTGGTAGTAGTAGTAGTAGTAGTAGTAGTAGTAGTAGTAGTAGTAGTAGTAGTAGTAGTAGTAGTAGTAGTAGTA
>QQSS02235779.1:0-10017 GCA_003687565.2 Craspedacusta sowerbii | reverse complement strand
TATATGTGTGTGTGTGTGTGTGTGTGTGTGTGTGTGTGTGTGTGTGTGTGTGTGTGTGTGTGTGTGTGTGTGTATATGATTGCATTTTCTGGCATTCCCTCTCATCGTGAAATTCCCCATTTTTGTGCGAGCCCTGGTTTTACGGGGCTCGCACTAAGGCTTTAGACTTAAGACTTACGAAATTAATTTAGGAATTGCTTTAGACTTAAGGAATTAGATTATCCTCGTTCGCACAGGACTTAAATTATCTTCGTTCAAAGTTCCATTCAAAATTAATAATTAGCAACATGAACTGGTAACTGTACTTGGTAATGGCTTGCAAATACTTTGACTTCATTAACCTTCTTCAAAGTGCTGCAATTTTCACATTGTCTGCGTTTTCAATGTTGAGCAACGGATAGCTCATGCGCTTCCTTTCATGCCTGTGTCTAGGTCTTTTGGTTGTTGCAAACAGCGAATAATCTGCTACGCGAGACAGGTCTGCTAAAGTCCCGCACCTTCGCCATAAAGCGACGTAAGTATCGAATAGAACTTGTAATTGATAGCACAGAGTTGAGAAGTGGCGCCCAGCATAGAAACACACAGACCTACGCTAAGATTTTGAGCATAGACTCGTTATCGATGATTCTGGTGATGGGAATGCATCGGAATGGTAGCCCATGGAGGTAACAACGCCGAGAAACAGAACTGGTTTCCGAAGGTAGAACTAGACCTTGAGTGATCACTAACAACCAGTCGTCGAATCGAAAAGAGATAATGGGTCAGATGCATATGTATGATTGTGAGTTGGGAGTCGTCCATAAAAGTCGCCCACCTGACAGGGCAAAAGGGTGGTCCTGCCAAAAGTGGACAGGGAAAGGGGATGAGCAGGAGTGGACGTCCACTTCATAATGTATTGCTCAAGTTTTTGAATTTCAGAAATATGGCGCTTCTTTCTTGATTTAATAGCAAATTTATTCTGCTTCATTCTGCGCACCAGTGCGAGTCTTAGACGTCGCGTGAGACTTGCCCTGCTTAAGGAGAAGAAGTAGGGCAAAGGCGTTATGCGAAGGCTTCGGCTAAATACTATTCCAGCCTTATCTTGATTGAACTGCCGCATCTGAACTGGTCTCATATTTAATGAAACCCCTTCAGCACTTCCCAGTTTCATGATCAAACCTTAAATAAAAATGACGGTTGACACTTAATCTAGTGGATTTTTCGCTAAGTTCGTGATATTTCGCCAAAGAAAAACAAACTGCAGGCAAGGACTATTACAGCAAATATGGTAACGATAGGAGTGTTGTCAATAGTTCCGATAAAATTCTACTCTCTGTTAAGGCATGGTTTTCCGAGAAGGACAACACTCTTTCCTGTGCGTACGTTGTTAATTTCAAAATGCGTTGGTGGCATTGAAAAGTGTTGAATGGAGTTGAAAGCCCAGGGTACGAAAATCTAAGCTCAAAAGCGGAACACTCAGATGCTTGGAGCAATAAGCTTCTAGTGTTCTCTTGGCGTGCTCGATAAAGAGCTTAGCGCCTATTCCTATGTGGCCTGCAGCATTATGAAATTGGAGAGATGTGAAGAAGCAAGAATGCAGCTTTATCACAAGGACATGCACACTCAAGAATTAAAAAGTAAATTTCTCAGTTCTTGCTTGAACATTCCAACCGCTCCACAAAGCTTCAGCTGGGATGCAGATTGGACGATTCAAGGGAGGAGGAGCTTGCTATGCAATACTGAGTCAGGATTCTCCATAAATATATCTTTCCGTATAGCCAACATTCGTTCGTTAAGCCTGAACAACACCAAGCAGATCAAAACAACTTGGCAGCAAACGCAGAAAGAAAACGACAGGTGGAGAAGATAACGCTAGAGGAGTTCAGCTTGACAAATCCTGAGCTAACATAGCTACTAACAAGAGAGTTGGAGTCTTTGGACAGAAAGACCTGCAGAAGCAAAGAGACTAAAATACACAATATGGAAAGACGCGGTCGATTTGACTCTGATCAGTCTGACTTGTTTAAGTCAATACGGACATCGTATCTGCCGAGTTAAACTGGTTATGCCGGACACTTCAGGAATTTCAATCAGAATTGCTGAGTCTTGGCTACCAACACTTATCTTCGCCTCTTGCCAAGTAACTACCTTACCACCAAAAGTACGAAGCTCATTTATTTTGTCCCAGTAAAACTTGTCAATGTTGCAAGCACTTTGCGCAAATAGCATACAGATGCTCATTTGAAGCATCCATGTAGCGGACATCAGCTTTGTATAGTTACATTACTTACTCTCGCTGTTGAGGCTCCTAAGGGGGGTGGCCTCCTTCTAATGGGGGGCTCTGGGTTCCTGCTTAGACAGTTGACGTCAATGATGTTATTTATTTAAGTTTATTCTTTCCGCGTGTAGGCTTGTATGTTATCATTGCATTTGTAGTATTTTTCCTGATCGCTTCCCGAAATAATTTGATTAATGCGTTTTGTCCTTTCGGGAGGACGTTACGGATACTTCTCCAATCTACCGGTTTGAGACGAGTAGCATGTAGTTTATTATGTATTCTATTGTTTTTTTTTTTTTTGATGCCGTTCGACCCAGTTTGGGGATTATTTTCATCATATTTTTGCGAAGGTGTGAGTTTTTGAGCAAATAGCGACGTTTGCGCGTTCTAGGGCATTGGACACTCTAGCCTGAATCACTCCGCTGCACAGAGACACCAACGAGGTTTGGTTCGCTATTAACAGTTTGGATATTTGAGTCTTGCTATGCTTATTTTGTTGCTGTATTTAATGGTTAGTTATGCCATTTGATTGTGAATTTTCCTTCTCTTATTTACGGTGTAGCTGAGCTTTATGTTTAATTGATATTGTACTTCCCGTTTCTCTAAAGGAAAGATTGTCGGGAGCCACCCAGTGACTCTATCTTTTGGTAGGATGACAGATTTTGAAATGAGATAGTAATCTGACTTCACTGAAAGGACCGGAAAGATACTTGCTCATGTTCGGAGGCTGAGGATGCATGAACACGCATCATGACCGCCATACCGTCAGTTTCCACTGCGAAATTGCATTTAAACATTTGCAGTATTTGCGCATTTCTTGGGGGTTGTTACGTGCAACGATATACCTGGTGTGACCAGAGTCAAACCAACTACAATGAAGTGGGTCCCAATCAGTTCATCACTGCACCGGTATCTTGTCCTCGCCAATGAGGAGGGAGGCATCGCGGCTGCAGCTATCGGGAGCGGCAGCGGTACATACGGATCGCTGTTCCAGAGGCTTGCACTGAGGGGTCTGGAGCCTCATCAGAACTTCGACCGCTTGCCTTTCGGTCTGTATTGTCCATCTGTGGCTGGGTAAATCCACAAGAGATCTGTTCCATAGGCAAATATTTTCAATTGCAAGCCATCAAGAGAAATGTAGTTGTTTATTATCTCCACGTCGTGACAGCTGAGAAGCAAAATATTCAGACTGACTCAGCACTCGACTGCAGAGGTCTTAATTATGTTTGAATGGTTACAATCTGAGTTTCAGCTGATTGAACTAGTAGTGATTGCAACCGCCATACTAACCTACTTAGTGCCAATCAATTTTTTTTTTCAGTGTTGTGTCGCTAATTTTTGCGTTGTGGTTCAATATCTGTTTTGCATGTTATGTTTTTTTTTTTGTTTTGTTTTGTAGTTCCAGCAACGTAAATTCGGTCACCACACATGTGCATTAATCTTCATGTCTTCCGCAAATTCCTTTTGATTTGTATCTGCATTACTTTCCCAAAGAATTTGAGGGCTTCTGCTTAACATTTAGTCCAGTATTGCGTATGTCAGTACTGGCGTAAATTTATGGAAACATTTTGTTTCCGCATCATAATTATTATCTTATCAAGTTAATTATTCCACGTTTTGGTCCAGAGAAATTTGAATTCAATAATGATGTTGGATGCCATCACCTCGTAAAGTAAGGTTGCTGAGGTAAGGAATTTTTTAAAGGATAAAACTTTTGCCACTTGTGGACGTCCGCAACCGGGGAGGGGGGAGGGTTCGACCAAAAGTGGACCAAAGTGGACAAGGGGGAGTAGGGTTAAAATTTACTGAAAATTTGTGACGTCTTTTATGGATTACCCTTGGTGGATTGGGTTGGTGTACTTAGCTACATTAAATTGTCTTTCTAAATGTGAATTAGTTAGCAGAGCTCGAGTGCGAAAGATGCTATGCTGAAGCACTCGGTGTGAGAAGTTCCTTGTGGATAAATATATCGACATGTCATGGGTGAAATGAAAGAAATAGTTGCGATGACTTTCCAATAGGTTTATTTAAGCTGTCGGTGAGGGAGCTTTGACAATCAGAAAAGTTGACAAATCAGCCGGGTCATCAGTTGGCCAGGTTACCAGCTACAAGTGAAGCCATTCAAAGAAGATCATTGTCGCTCAACAAGATAAGAACTTACTTGCAAGTCCAGAATCCGTATGGGACCGATCGAGACGCGTACAAATTGAAAAAAAATCTCAAAATAAAGAAACTGAATATAAAATGAACATCTTCTCAACAGGAAAATAGCTATGACTCCATGTCAATACCCAAAGACGTGCTATTTGAATAAATGCGAACTTCTAGAAAATGGCATTACAGAGATTCCTGCCTGTTAACCGGAGCAACCGTCTCGCTAAGCTATGCCTCTGCAAAAAGAATGCAAAGACGCACTTTTGAGCTCTCTTTGCTGTTAGATCGATCAGCAGTTGCAAAAAGAAATTGCAAACGGGGTGAAGCAAAAACTTGGTGTCATACTACCAGTGAAATCACAGTCCAGAATGACAGTTTAGCATATTCTGTATGTCGCAAAGATAAACAAGTGAGTGAATGTTATTTGCTAAGTTTCGCTACGCAAGCAGGATCTCCATCCTATTTATTCCGGATGCGGGCAGTACGATAGGACAAAGGCGAACTTATTTTGGAGGGATCATTCCAATATTCATGTAGTATGAAATCGAGATCTTTTCCTTCCAGGGATCGCGAGAAAGCAGCTATAGTTAGAGTAACCACCACTGAACGAAGTCTTGTAAAATGCAGGCTAACATACAATATATAGTAGCAATGTATCATTATATATTATATCACAATATGATGTAGTATGACACAAGATAGTATAATATTATATAATGTTATACAGAAGTAATGTAAAATAACTGCAATACTGTATAGCTTCATGAAATACAAAATAGTCTTATAATGCAACGTAACTTACTGAACAATTAAACGACTCTCGGCGGTCGATGTTAGGATGGTCAATCGATCATCAAGCATACAAGTGTCAAATGAGTTCCCGGCAGAACAAAAAGCAGAAAACAGACGCACACACATGCACACAAAGACACATACACACACACACACATGCAAATACACAAACACACGACGCTCACAACTACCGTGCTTCGGCAGAGTGCTAATCAGAGTGCTATTTGTTGTGGAGCAGAGTAAGCTTCCCTGCAGATCTGCAATTCTCATGCTCAAAGTTATGCCACGACCACACAGATTTAGGATATGCAGCACAAATACAAAATCTTCATAAGAAGCCAATTACGAAATTTTTTCAACTGTTTTGTCATAACTTAAGACTAATTACATGTCTTTTTTTGTTAGACTTCCGTCCATCCGTAAGAGGCTTCAATAATTTAGGTTCTCAGTCACATTCAGATTCATAATGGATTTCCGTTTTCATTTTCATTAAAATCTTATAGCATCGACGACATTTCGCCAATGTCGTCTTTGCCAGGTTTCACATTCTGTGTGGAGACATTATAGGTAGCAGTCTTGTCCTGCACACTGTGTCTCGAACTCAACGTGCCCAAGTCTTTTCGAAGGCATTTCTCAACTAATTGACGAACTTTCCTAATCATCTCCTTTCGTACAGCTTTATTCAAGAGGCCGTACAGAACTGGATTTATAGCCACGCTCGAATAGTTCACGACATTCCCCATCCAGGTCACCTCACGCGCGTGGCATTCGTTACAAGACAAGTTCGTCACGACAAGGATGATGTAGCACAACCAGCACACTATAAATACTCCCACCAGCAGTAGCAGTCTCTTTGCAGCTTTCATGTTTGCGCCGAAAGACATTGAGCCTCGCCTGCTTCGCTTGCTTCTAGCTGAAGATTCGCTGCTCTCGGCGCCGGTTCTTGTCAACTGGCGAATTTGCTTGCTATGGTTATTGGCTATGATGAAGAGAAGCACGTTCATAGTGACGATGATGATGATTGGAATGAGGAAGTTGACAACCAACATGAAAATGGCGTACGACACAGGCAGAGGCCAGATTAAACAATAGCCATGGACGACAACCACCGACGAAGGATTGATAATGATCGGAAAGAGCGCCACTAGAAACGTGTAAGTCCACGAGACGACCAGCGCGATGACGATATTCCGCCTGCCAAGCCAGCGCATTTTGCGGAAGGGCCACTGGATGCTAATAAACCGGTCGACGGTAAGCAAGCAAAGGTTGATGACCGAAGACGGCAAGGAAAGCAGGAAGCTGACGTGCATGACACCACACAGGAACGTGCTGTGAGCGAAGTAACCTCGCCACATGAAGTCGATGTCGAATGGAATAGTCACTACCGCCGTTATCACGTCCCCAACAGCTAAGTTGATGATGAAGACGTGGGTTACGGAATGTAACCGCTTGACTGACAGAATAGTCAATATAAGCATCGCATTGCAGATGACAGCGACGACTACGATTAAGAGAAAGCAGGCGCCGAGGAATGACGCGAACGTCTTGTTCAAGCCTAGTCCAAACGGTATGGAATCTGGATGTGCCGTGGTGTTGCATGTAGAGTTGTTTGATAGTTCACCCACGCCGGCGGTGCAGTTGCCGGATGCAGCCACAGCTCCAGATGCAGTCGCGATTATGGAAGCGACTATCAGAACTTGCATGTTCCTCGCCAAGCGGTTTGATCAGGCAGCCTAGCGTAAGAGCTTCTACTTGCGCGATCCCTTTGACGAAGCCTTCTATGCAACCAGAATGGTTATCATTATCTGCAAGGCAAAAATAAACCATGTGAAACTTCATTTTAACCAGGCTTGCCAAGCCATTGTGCACAGCATGCAAAGGTTTCGCACTCAAGTCCACTGCTTTTGTGGCTTCGTTGCTTTGGTCCTTTCAGTGAAAGGGAGGTATACGCTAACACAAGCACGTAAGCTGCAATTATAAATAATGAAGAGCCAATGCGAGAAAGCTTCATATGGCCTAAATGCTACTAGCATCGGGGTCCAGGTAGATACTTATTCAATTTTTCATTCTAGCAGGTGGCTGGCGATCTGTACATGATATGACGATAACGGAAGAAAAAGCATGCTTAAATCTTGCTATGAAAGATGGAAAATCTTCCCAGTATGCTTGCGTGGAGAGACTTTGATCAAAAAGCAGCGTGTTTTGCCTGCAAGAGTGAAATCTGCTAGCATTTATCTCTATATGTTAATAATAAGCGAAGGCTACGACCGAGGTTTAGCGATTGCCGAGTTGGTTGGGAAATTCGTGTTCACATGAATGGCAAAGCAGCTGCGAGTCTTATGTCAAGTCGACGTAATCTATTGACAATGCAACACATGATCAAAATCAAATTCTGACAAGGTTTATCAAGTGCTTGCTTTCTTGTCATATATTAACATTGATCCCTTATTTAGTTGCCATGATACTAGTATGTGTTTATGTATACTTCGCTCAAGATTGTCTGTCCTACTATTTGAAGCATCAGGAGGCTCAAGCTACGCTTCAACTAAGCTTTAGCCTTAAGCTTTGAAAAGAGGAGCCTTCCTTCCCACTTCTATTTATTTAAATTGCTAATACGTAATTTGTAGCGTACGGCTATGGGAAAATAAGTTTTTGCTATTGTTGTCGTCGTTGTTGCCACTGTTGTTGGGTTGTTGACGACTGGGAGTTGATGTCCTTTCAGATTAAAACCGTCACCGTTGAGGCGTGTTCAATCGTGCTCATATTGCAGCGAAACTCTAAATTTGCTTAGCTCGAACACTTTGTGCAGCCGCGTCTATTCACACCAGCGATGCGTGACCTATGGCATTATTAACTATATAATAACTCTATGGCCTGGGGTATGTCAGAACTTAGGTCTTCAGACGCAAACTCCTGTCGAGTTCAAATCAGAGCATCAACTGCGAATAAGAATGCATATCCTTAACGATCCCCTAATTTTTCTGGTACTAATCAAGACAAGGCATCAACGTTGTTGTATGATAGCGACCTTCGTTCCAAATTGAAAGTTTTAACTCAAATGGGCGAGTGGAAATGGGGATGACCCATGATCACACGTGAGCATCACAAGTGACTAAAGGTCAGACGCTTCTGAAGAATTCGTAGGATCAAATGATTCTCAAGCTAGTCGCCTATTATGGATGACAATCAACTCATGATAATCCAGGTAAAAAACGGCAACGTAATGATAGAAAATTTGACGTGGCCAACTTTCCATCATTTGCACAAGTTTTGCTTTACCAGTAAAGAAAGCCCACGATGATATTCCTTCTAATGTTTAACAGAGGATACCCTGAAAATCGCCATCTAATGAAATAAATGCTATAAAATATGTCACAAAAAATTACCTGAAAAACAAGGAACAAAAGAAAATGATTATTTTAAAATTATCACGAGTGCAGAATGAATGATTAGAAAGTAACTCTTCAAAAGATGTGAATAGAAAGTCGCATTGTAAGTGCGATTTTAAGCAAACGAAAGCAGTCCCTTAGGTAAAAAAATATCTTTCTTTCAAAATAAACACTCGCTAAAGAGTAGAGACAAATAGCTAATTTTTAAATCCTACCTATTCAAGCCAGTCTATGAAAACTATATCATCTGTAAATGCTTCTTAAGTTTCTGGACCTTGCCGTATTCCATCAAATCTCTTTCATGATTGGCTTCTATTTAAACTCTAACTCGCAAAAATGTAATCTGATCTTGGAATTAGGGAGATTTTGTTGAGATCTAAGCGCATTTCGAGAAATACATCTACACTTGACACTAAGGTGCAATGCAAAGCTTATTTTCCCATCCTCTTCACGTTTTTATCCTTGTACTTAGACACGATTATTAAGAAAAGTGTATGCAGAAACTCCCTAGGAAGGGTAAACCTAATACATTATCTCATATTTGCATATCTCAACAAGCAACTACTTAGCGAATGTACCAGACTTCGTAAACTAGGCCTTTGGGGCGGCAAGTATGCATGCGACCAGTTTCACGCAAAATAATAATAATAATTATAATCATGATAATAACGATCATTATTATTATTATTACTATTCTCATGACTATCATGGATGATAACCGAAATGACGTCATTGCGTCGCCTCTAGGGCTACCATTTCTAAATGGGTGAATATGTATGTATATTGGAGCTGCAACTACCTCAATTCTGCGCAACTTCGTTCCGAAACCTCACACCAATTTAAATCGCAAAAACGTTTTCACAATCTTTATCGTCCCTGATACGGCTTTTTCTTGCAGCTTCATATCTCCGGGTGCTGCAAGTCCCAAAGTGATTTTAGACGTTTCATAAATCCTCGCTTTGATGGTTTTCTATCGATGTAACATTTATACAGCTCCTTGTTCAAAGAATAGCTCCACGATAAATGACTATTATAATTTCTTTTCGGTCGGCGAAGTGCGACATTTGGTGCCATGACGATTGCTGCTTGTACCCCCTGTCAAACTTTAACCAAGCGTTACACAAACTAGCGATGGCGCGCTCGAGAGAGATTCAGTGCGCTTTCAGCAAGAATAATCTCTCAAGTTTTTCACGGCAATGGCGGTAATAAAAGCTGAAAATCTGCCACCATAATACAATATAAGGGTATCGTAATAGATGTCACCAATCTCAAGTCAATCTGTTAGCTCCAAAGTAAAGAAATCAAATGTTAACTCGGACCGGTGATCCACACGTCCTACCACACCGCTGGTGCGCGTATGTATGTATGTATGTATGTATGTATGTATGTATGTATGTATGTATGTATGTATGTATGTATGTATGT
>QQSS02235768.1:0-10017 GCA_003687565.2 Craspedacusta sowerbii | reverse complement strand
TGTATGTATGTATGTATGTATGCATGTATGCATGTATGTATGTATGTATGTATGTATGTATGTATGTATGTATGTATATATGTATGTATGTATGTGTGTATGATCGACGTCAAAGCTCCAACTAAGTCGTAGAAGATGGACGGGAATGATGTATGTATGACGCATCTATGTACGTATGGATATAAGCATGCATGCGTAAGTAAAAAAGCCGGTGCGCAGACGTAAGTGCTTTAGTACGTGCGAACAGGAGAGCAACCGCTATTGATCAAAATAGAAATACTGAGAACGATACATTCTCCTACTATATACGTAAACTCTGGACCGAACGGTCTTATTTTCCCCAAGCATTTCTAACAGGCAATTCTCTAGGCGTCCGGAACGGCACAAAGTTGTTATTTCTTTTTTTCTGCACAGCTACAGGCAGTGATGGGAAGCTAGTCTCCTTGTGAAGTTCCATGTGCTCAATAGCCTTCTCCGTTGGGAAAGTCTCACCGCAGTGCTGGCATTGCGACTGCGTCTGCCCATGTGGGAGAACGTGCGCTTTGGCAGCCGCCTTCTTCCGAGAGGCAGCGGTGACGCCCCACGGCGCTGGCTGGGAGTAGTCAGGCTTAGGGGCACTCATTGTCAACTCTTGCAGATGCTTTCGCTTGATCTCCGAGTCCTTATGCACCCGCAGAAGCTCAGCTTGCTTAGCGTCGTCGGGTAACAGCGCTACCAGCTCTGAAAAGACCAACTTCAAGTTGTCGCCGAGCAAGTCCGATATGCAAGCATAATACTCCTGCGGTGTTTTCAAGCCTCGACGAAACTCTCCAGACAAGGTTTTGAACGTAGTCATACTTAATTCGTCTAAGCACGTTTGCAAAATGGTAAGCAGTTGCAGGTTCCGCTCGGCTTTACTACTATCGGAGGCTTGCTCCCGCTCTTTGACGAGGCCAGGCGGAGCTTGCCCTGCCGCAGCGCGGGTCCTGGTTAAACCTGGTGGCGGTTGGTCAATCGCAGGCGACGCATTCGGACCTGGCATGGGTTTACTTAGACCAGGGGGCCTAGTCACACCACTGCCGTGACTCGCCAAAGCACTGAACGTCGGGCCCGAAGTTGCAGCCGTGCAAGCTACTACACTGTCTCCGGCTCCAACTGCTGCGGCGTCATTGCCCAAGGCTGGAAAGTCTTCCCTGGCGAGTTTGCCTCGCCCAGACTGCTGTGAATAGGATTTTCCTTTTTTTGCACTTTTTCCAGGCTTGCTCTTCACGTCGCTGCTCGGGTTGTTCCAGGAAGATATCAACGGCTTGTCAGACTTCGAGCCCGCGACTAGCGACGGAAAATCCTCGTCACTGCGCAAAGACCTACCCGGAGGAATCAAAATGTTGCCGGGAACAGGGCAAGGTGCCTGAGCGATATCGGGTCGCTTAAGGGCACCCGTTGAAGCAGGGGGTGGAAAATCCATTTCCATAGCCTTCTCCATACCCGAACTGGTATCGCCATTGACAGCAGGCGCGCAGTATGAGCCGCTTTCGGCGATCTTCTTGACAACAGGCGGTGGTTGAACCAACGATGAGGCTTGTAGCGGTGGCTCCATACCACATGGCGGTGCGTCGCAGAGCTCTTTCTGGCTGGCAGGAGCGTCATTGGCTTTCTTGCGGGCAACTGGAGACCCACGGACAGCGGGCACTTCGTCTTTGTTGATGTGAGTCAGGAGGCCTATGACGCCATCTTCGCTGTCTCCGCCAAACCGCTTCTGAAGGTCAGGCTCTGAGTTGCACCGAACTGCCGACGTAGCCATGGTGGACTTCAAGGACTTCCTAATTAAGGATAAACCTTCGGATAAGAAGAAGGCCTCAACGAGACGAACATCAAATAAATAAATGAATAAATAAATAAACAAATAAATTCTTGATTATAGTGGAGTAACAGTAGTATAGACCATTATAAAAGCACAACAGCAGAGCATTTGAACCAACCTTTTACACCTTTTCGCTTCATAGCAAAAAAGGCTTTAAACACCGGATTAAAGTTAAACTTACATAATAACAAAAAAAAAAAATTAATTTCCGGTATTCAGATTCGATGCAGCAAAGACGAGGCTAGACCCAAAACAAACCGAAAATATTCCAATCCGTGCGTTTAAGTATACGCAAAAGCCTAAAGCACTCAACGTGATTTTGTGCTACACATGACTTAGAAACCATTAACGTTAAGATATCCCCCGACAAGTTTTGGCAGCATTGAAACCTCCAATCTTTGGTGCGGGCACATTTCAGAAAAAAAAAAACTCATCAAACAATTCCCACCAAATTTTATCCCGCATAACGCGCTCACATAACTAACGGGAGCATAGATCATGCAACACTTATTTACCGGTAATTTGCTGAAAAAAACGACTGACCAACAATGACTTTCACTGGCAGGCAGTCACAGGGGTCCGCCACAGAGGAAGTTATAAAGCCCGTCTCAACACAGCCTATCAGCCAGACAGTCTCGCACTAAGGCTACCCCATGGTCTACTGTTTGCCATCAGCGACCGTGTAATAGATCGCAGGGCGCCATGTGAAACACAGACTTACTGAGAGACTGAGCGGTAGAAACACACGCACAAACACGCATACGCGCATACAAAACCTCTTAAAAGATCGCCAAACTGACAAAATCCAACAATAGATGTTTAACAGCTGTAAAAATCGCTACTGATGCCAAAGATGCACACGAAAATATTTGGAAAACTGTAGCCTCCAATCCAACGACATGAACGAC
The DNA here is from genome assembly GCA_003687565.2 of Craspedacusta sowerbii. NCBI lineage: Eukaryota > Metazoa > Cnidaria > Hydrozoa > Limnomedusae > Olindiidae > Craspedacusta > Craspedacusta sowerbii. The sequence continues at coordinate 7,269 of QQSS02235768.1, read as the reverse complement.
CGTTAACATTAGACAAAGACCGACAAGTTGAGCAGTTAACATCAAGCTATTTACATGTGCATTCAGACGCCGAGCAACAAGATCGCACACAGAACAGGTGCGCTTTACAGCATGCTCATTTGCTGGTGACCTCTTGACTCGGCCATACTCAATCAGAAGCAAGCAACATTGAAACTACGACGTCAACAACCAAAAACATAAACAAAACACCAAACAACAACAACAACAACAACAACAAAATAGCAACAACGAAAAGTGAGACACCTAGCAGCAAGAACATACACACAGTGATCTGAGAGATTCTTCAGGAATTTGCATACTATTGAATTTTCCAATTTATTTATCACACGTAACTCATGCCCGTGAACATCAGCGGCTACGATCCGTTGGTAAAACGATCGAGTTCCCGTGGTTACATTTTAGCTATGGAGAGATTCGACAAGGAAACGGCTACTTTACTAACTGTATTTATGGCTAGCACGTTGGGTGCCTTCATTCCGCGAGTCTATTGATAAGCAGCCGGTGAACGGTGCGAAGACCGTGTAAAATAGAAGGGGCAAAAACTCTTATTCCCCGTCCGGTCTTGCAAAACTTCAAAACATGTTCTTGCATGAGAGGTTTTATGGCCAGCAGATAGGTTTGGATTGTTCTCGCATCTACTGCAACTACAAGTTCAAAAGTTCAGGTATGACATTCCGAAGCAGTTACGCATTCGAAGAACAAGACAATAAAAACCAGACCTGGCCTGGAAAGCATTTCCTACTAATAAAAAACGCATCCTAAATATAACCCTAACAAAACAACCTAATGTAATACAAATACAATGAAAACATAACCTAACCTGAACATAGACCTGTATATAATCCTTATATAATCAATATAACAATTCCGATCGACGCAAGTCGGCTAAATAACTGGCACAACATAAGAGTGGGACAGGGTATGGTTCCCCTGACTGGCAGTCAAATCCAATACTGCCACATCGTCACAAGGGTAGGTTTAAACAACAGTATTGCTTTATCGAGGAGCTTTACGTCGAGATTGAAAAAAAAAACCTTGATGCCACTATATTGCACGATCAAGATTGGCACACAATGTTTAATTCACTTTGCTAGAATGCAACACTCACCTGTCTTTCACATCTTCCGCTTCGTGTCTCCTCGACTTCCGTTCGCCTGCCGCACCATCTGCCTTGTCAACGTCCACGACATCCCTGTCACGCCGGATTTGACTGGTGCTTGACGCATCAGCGCTGCTGACTCCTACATGACCATGATCTGGTTTCCTCTCCCGCCCGTGATGGGGTGCGCCGGCGTCGTCTTTCATTTCTTCGTAATCCCGCCCAGATACGGCGCCCTTCTGCTGACGCTGAAGACCATAGTTGAATCCCAACTCCACTTTGCCCGCCTCCTTTCGCTGGTGCTTGCTGAGGCCCTTGCTGTGCGCAGACAAGACGTGCGCCTGGAAGTCTAGCTTGGAGCGAAAGACAGACGTGAACTTCTCGTGCCTGCACTCACCTTCGTCGCATAGCCAGTGCTCCTGGGCGAAATGGTTTCGCAGATCCTTATAAACGTTATAGTAGTCCTGCTTGCCGTCGTTCTCGCAAAAGTGGCACCAAAAGTGATTTCGCCTGAGATGAAAGAGCAAGGCGTCGTTGTCAAAGAAGCGGTCGTCACAAAAACGACAACAAGGGTGACCGGTTCCTACGTAGCTGTGTCCGTTCTCTGCGCCGGAATTGCCTTCTCGACGGTGAATGACGATGTCTTTTTTCGAGTAAGCCTTAAACTCCCTCGGAAATATCGTCAAGTTGTCTAGACAAATCGCACAATACGATTTGTCGTGCACCTGTCGCACGTGCTTCTTCAACGCATGCAACGATTCCAAGACTTCGGAGCACTCCGAGCAGGCATAGTCCAACAAATTCTCAAACGACCTTTCCACGTCGGCAGTCTCAAAGCGTATGCCGAATCTCTTGTTGAGCAGAAGATCGTTGATTTGGAAGGACTTGAATGGCTTCCGTGACGAACTGAAAATCACCTGAAATAAGAGCAAGCAGACAGTGAATGCATACGTGGTGAACACGTCAGCAAACTTACACACAGCAAAGTAAACAAAACCTATGATGGTACCCATCACGCTACGATCGAACTTGGGAAAACTTGAATATTCTACTTGCAACAGTGCTTGACAAGATACTCCATCTGCTTTTTGCTTCTTTCGGATTACCCTGATATACGTATGAGGATTTCCGATGCCAGCTTTAGGTGCTTCTACGAATACTGCTCGTATTCTCCAACACTCCATTACAGAATGTTGGATTTAAAGAGGCCGTACATAAAATGGCTGAAAATAACAATATCTAGGACTTGCTCAACGCTTTTAAAGTTTTTAACTGTTTGTGTTGAAACTTGTCATTGCGGGTAAAAAAAACCCGGCAGTACACAGTAATCATTATCTAAAACTTTGCTCAAAATCAAAATGATCAAAAACAATATTGAATAGCCCTATCGCTTATGTTCTTCGAAGTATTAAGTGCAACTAGGCAACAACTGCCGAGGACTTCCTTAGAGCAGCTTTTTTTTTCTACGAAAACTTAAATGCATGTTGCTTTTGTTCTTCATCGAGAGCAAAACTTGAGATAAACTCTTGATTCAACGCAACTCCGCGTTCAGGCAAGTTATCAATGACTTTAGGAGAATTCCCAAGAAATTTGTTTTCTTGATACTCTGGTTGAGATTCCCACTCACTGGGGTTGACCCGCAAGAACGCCTGGGATATGCCAAGAATCTTGAGAACAGTTTGTGCTTTTTGTATCAATGTTTTGAAGTTTCTTTGTAGTCGGATGCTACAATGGCTGAACTGGCTTAAAAGAGTCATCACCGTCAAGTCTTGGAGTACCATCACCATTGAGCGCTTCTCCTTTTTAGCACGTGGTCATCAAAACCAAATTCCATGTCGTTTTGAATCCACGAAAACAATAGAAACTCAACCAATTCACAACAGCTGTGAACAAGACGGCGCACACTTGATGACATTATCCTTTCTAGAAGCGACCATACTTGATAAAACGTTATCCTTAACGGCCTTAAAAAAGAGTTCTGGTTAATACAGGGCCAAAAGTCTTCGAAATGGGCAAAAAACTATATGTCTGGAGACATTGAGACGCCATGAACACCTATAGATTTCTGGTATGTAGTGGCGACAGGCATAATTGATTAAATGCCTGCCAAACTCTAGTTCCAAGCAAATAAAAGCGCCACTTTTTGTTCCAGTATTTGAAGACCTTGTATCAAAGATCCTGTCACCCACACCCTAACTCATGGAATTGCTTGTAGCATTATATAGCATCTGCGCCATCTTGGAGCTTAAAGACATCTAGCAATTTTTACCTGATGCTGCCCAGAAACCAGAATCAGAAGTTGATTGACTTCACATTGTTGTGAACCAGTGATGTCATCCATATCTTACAGTCCCAATGCAAAATTAGTTGAACTGCCAGATCAAATAGTTTTTTTACTTACAAACTTACGATGCTTCATACAGGTATGTCTAATAGCGCAGGCACCAATAATTATTTCTTCTGTATTTTTTTTTCAGATCTGTAGATACTATCACAGAAAATATATGGGCAGCCCTTCTTTCAAAAATGTTTGTTCTATCAAGAGCAGCTATTCAAGGATTTGCAGTATCCACAGGACCACTCGGTGTCTGTGTCTAGAAAGATTTTGGAAGGATGAACCAGTTTTAGTTGTCTGTTTTCAGTGCAAGTGCCTACCCATTTTACCTCTCCGACCTCTATCAAGAGGAGCAAGTAAAATCGGTCCTCGTCAATCTTAATTGTTGAAATTACGTCGGGTTTCACGATAAGAAATATCAAAAAGATGATTTGTTTTCTGGCAGAATTTCTTCAAAAAAAAAATAGTTTTCTGTGGAACTCTGATTTGATATTCTTCATGAGACACTGCCATTCAGACTACAGTTTGGGGACGTGTTAAACAATGTAATTTCTGGCTTTTGTAGGAATCGCGCATTGTGCTTTCCTTCAAACTCGAATTTTTGTCAATACCATAGAAGTGCAAAACCTTCAAAACATCATCACATGAAGGAACCTTGGAGTATTGAAAAATTCAATTTGTTGCAAAGAATAACCACAGCCAATGCATGACAGTTCTGTTCCTGACTCAGTCTCAGTGTGATGGGTCTGGAAACTTCATTCCAAAGGCAAAACCTAGTAACTCAATTTTCAACGTTTGCAGAACACAACAAGCAATAAGGATTTGCCAGGGTGGCGTGCTGAAATTCGGAAGTTGCTAGGTTCTAGCCTTGGACGGAAATATTGTGAGCTCTAAAACATGTTGAGCAAGTTCTAAATCTTGATTTGGTTACTGAGCCATTACATGACATATCATCAAATAAAGGTTGGATGAAAATAAACACATCGGGGCATTGCATACACTACAGAGAGGAACACCCTACCGAGCCTGCAAGCAAAGTTCCATGCAAATTAAGATGGTCACTATTTTCAAAATATTTCACTCTCCACCTACAAATTTTTTTAATCTTGATGTAAAACACATTCCACTAAATATTTAAATAATACAACATTTCATGGTAGACTGTGCTTCTAAAGATTTTCTATAGGATAATAGATAATGGATGTTCTAGTTCACCTATTTAGCAAACTACAGCACCTGATGTAAAATCTCTTCTATCTTAATGTTTTATTTATTTGCTAAATTAGTGATTTATTTGCTAAATTCAAGTTGCTAATCTAGACATGATTTCAAAGCCAGCAAGAAGACATAAAAGATGTAATCACTCGACAATTCCAAGGATGCCGTAAATTGATGAAGCATTTATCAAAGAAAAGGCTATTTCTCAAAAAATATGCTCAGTAAGACTTGCCTGACGTAACAACAGCACCTTGCAAATGGCTAAGATTCATCCTTTCATTACATTATCCCACAACATACTTTTAAGTCACTGGGCCGGTCAAATGGAAAATATTCCACTCAACTTTTTCAAACATTTTTATTTGCTCAACTATTACTCAAAGTTAATTTTTAAAAACCAGAGGCCTGAGCCTTGTCTTGGGTGACTTGACCTGGTGTATGTATAACATGCTAAGTGATGACTCTTTACAATATCTGTTCCCTGTCTCATAGTTTGAGAAAGTTTCATTGGAGATTATATGAAATCTAAACTTTAAAGTTGTGGGGCACAGAATACCACAATCTGAGGCTCGTACCACACAAGCACATATATTTTGAATATATTGATATTTTAAGACTTAGGAAAATTTTTTAAGCATACAAAAATTTCAAAGTCCCCTTTGACTTCCTCTTCCTTACAGCATAATGGCCAGAGCAAATTCTGGTATGTTGCCTGTTTTCACAGCTCCATTTCTACCCAGAGCTCATTGACATAGTAACTATAATTTTCCTCTAATTTGCATAGATAATAATCCGTTTACACAGTATAACAAGGACCTTGACAGAGAAGAAATTGCTAAAAATTCATACTGTAATTCATTATCGAAGACCTAAACTAGATACATTATTTCTGCAGTCTGTACAGGTATGGATACAAAATCTCACATATAGAATGGCCCTGCTTGATCAGCTTAGCATTTAATATTTATGTGACATCACTAATTTCACAGCAATATCAGTTTTTATCTTATGGAGTTTATTCTGCCATCTCATTAAAGAAAAACTAGGAAACATACAGCTTGTGTTGTGCTTGATTATCTTACAGTAACTTCCAGTGCATGCCCTCAATTTTGAAACGAAAGTAAAAGGATACAAAGTTAATTAAACTCAGGATTCACTTGTCAAAGAAAACAGCAACACGGTCTAATAGGTGGCATATTTCTTCTGTGTCTGAAGAACATCAAAATCTAGATCTAATTACAATTTCATTACATTAAGCTGCACGAATGAGAGGCAAACAGCTATAGAACTTTAACCTTGATAAGATTTTGAAATAGCACATAGCCACATCAATACACATAACTATCTGACTATCTAACTAGACAGTGCTGAACTTACTATAGAAGTCCTTATACTGAATTTAATATCTATGGAATACAAAAATCTCACGCAATTAATAAAGAAACTTGACAAACCTGATCAATTTCTGATCGGCAGACTGCACAGTATGTTTGCTTGGCGATGACCCGCATTCGCGCCGAGCACTTGAAACACACTGGATGCTCGCATGGTCCAACTGCATACAGTTCAATATTCTCACAACACAGAACGCACACTAACTCGGATTCCGAGCTTAAGCGACTGAGCAGAGACTCGTTGCATTTTCTTGACTTCGCCATCGATAAGTCAAAAAGGTACTCTAGGCCGTAATTTGTCTTAAGTTTTTATCGGCGATTGCCGTTTACCTTGCGAGTCGATGGCGAAAGAGTACTGCTGAGACACGCTCCTTTCCGGCTGGCTGAAGACGTCATCCTAGTCCCGATTCCGATCCCGATATATCCCGTTATTTTTAAAAACCTGAGGCTTGGTTCCCGTATTGGATGGGTTATAGCGCGTTCGTATTATCCAAAACACTACGGGGTACGACCCTTCTCAGCTGGCTTGTAAGATTGAGCCGTTTATGTGAGCGATAGTAGTACGGAAATGCGCTTTGGCTGAAGTGCTTCCCATGTAGAGGAGGCGATAGTAGGCGGCTAAAAGGCATGATGTGTAGAAGCACAGAAGTAAACTTTGGGGAAGGGGAAAACGAGAATGCACGGATAAGGGGTTGAGCAGTAGAAGGGAGGGTTTCGCAAATTGGGAAAAAGAGGATACACAAAATCGTAGCAATATGCACAATAAAAGATTAGGGTGTATGTGAAAATTCCCACAAAAGGTTTGCTAAATATTTGCGAAAGCATTAAGCATTTTTCTGCCCAAAATGGCGTAAAAAAAAGGGTCACACAATTCTCGTGTTAAATAGTCAGAAACGGCTAAGCATTAAAAAGGAAACCGTTTTTGTAAGTGCCACAAATAGTTAGGGTATACAAGCGCGATAAAAGTCTTTCCAGAACAGCGTAATAGTTCGGGCATATATAACTCGAGCTGGGGCACGGAGGAGGAAGTGAGCAGGGAGACCCAGAGCAAACTCCGTGCTCAATTGACAATCTGTACATAGCAACTTCCTCATCCCAAACTGTATATAAACCCTGTAAATGTAATTTTATGTAGTAGTAGTAGTAGTAGTAGTAGTAGTAGTAGTAGTAGTAGTAGTAGTAGTAGTAGTAGTAGTAGTAGT
>QQSS02235757.1:0-10017 GCA_003687565.2 Craspedacusta sowerbii | reverse complement strand
CATACATACATACATACATACATACATACATACATACATACATACATACATACATACATACATACATACATACATCGTGCAGTATAATGTGCAAAGTACCCAAACTTACCAAACGCCAGTTTCGGTCTAGTCACGTAAAATGAGCATAGTCTTTCGGCGTAACTAAGTTCCTTTGTTTTGGCAGTGAACATCTTGCTACTGCATTCGTCGTCACTGCGGCTAGCAAGTGAATTCGTTGAGATACAACTCATGCATCTGTCATCCTCTCGCGCCATTCCCAAGTGTTGCCTTCGCTTGTCACACATCCTCTCCTGGTATTCCGTCTGCCGTTTGAAGAACAGGCGAGTGGAGCTCTGAATTGACTCCGAAAGACTGTCCAAGTCTGTATCGAAAGTCAGTGGTGCGCGTTGCTGGAGACGTACTTCCCGCTCATTTTCCTCCTCACTTTGGTCTTGGCGCGAAGTATCTCCGGCTACGCTGAAACCAATGATCGACACAAGCTAGTGAGAGCAGGCTTAGCAGAACATTCGGAGCAGTGCTTATGGATTATTTATGAGTGGCATACGGCAGCGATTGCCTGAATGAAGTTGAGAAAAGAACCAGCAATGGCTAGGAAACTGTTTTAGGCTTTCATATACACGCCAAAGGGTGAAAGCAGATATGAGAATTCAAGGTCATGGAAGCGGACGAATAGTTCAGGGAAAAAATGTGACAACTTTGAATCGCGTTTCCGTCGTTGTCCCACCGAGCTCAATATTATCTCGGTCCAATCTCAAGGCAGGTGTTCGCTGGCCGCTCATAGTTGAGAACTACAATGCTTCTTTTGCTAAGTCCAGCCTATTCAAGCGCGATTCTGCGAAACAGAATTCATAATGTTCTTCGACATATGCCAGCGCATGGAGATGTCTTCAAATTAGCGTGGCAAGCCATGGCGCGCAACCTTTGGGGAAGAACACAGGTGGCTATATATGCTTTCACTCCTCCCCCCCCCCCCTTACTACACTTTGAGATCCCACAAAATTTGCCTTTCATTCGGAGGACGCCGATTATAGGTTCTGCCAAGTGATTCTTGACAATGATTAGGCAACCTTCTAAGACCTTTGCAAATGTTCTTTTTCTTTCTACTTTAGCTACACTTTCTGTCTGTTCTATAATTTAACTTCAACTTGGGTTAAAACTAACGGATGAGCAACTAAGTGCATGATAAAAGACATGGAAAAACGTATTCGTAAATAAAAAAAAAATGCGACAAAAACTAGTTATTAAAAACTACGGACACTAATTAATAACTAGCAAGCAACAAGTATGTTAACACTTCGCTTGAAAGTTTTAAGTACATAAACTACTATTGATAAGACGAAGATAGCATAATGCGCATGCGTGTGTGTGTGTCGTTGTGTTTCTCTCTCTCTGTGTGTGTGTGTGTCTGTGTGTGTGTGTCTGTGTGTGTGTGTGTGTGTGTGTGTGTGTTTGTGTGTGTGTGTGTGTGTGTTTGAAAGAGAGCGTGTTGTTTTGCATATCATGCATCCGAATATGATTATGTTGCTGGTTCTATATTCTATCATGCTATTTAATGTAATATCAATATAATTAGGAGTCATTCTTTGATCCACGAATTCGAGCCCGTAGGAAGTCATGTGCCTGCCATAAGGAATTAGAGCCCCTGCTATCCTAGGATCCATTTCAAGGACGGTTATAAGGTAACTCCATGCAAGCTGCAGTATCCATCGATCCATTTCCATCGTTTCTCGCAACATTTTCTGCCGTCTCACAAGATCAACCGTTCCACAAAAAAAAAAAAAAAAAAAAAAATCGTTTCCTAAAGCGCATAGCAAATTATCGCAGACATCATACTAAACTATTTCATGGCAGCGTTGCGTGTTGAAGGCCATGAAACAGTTGAAACAAATTATTTGAAATACTGTATGCTGGATTTAGGTAGCCTTACGACTTGAGAAGTTGATGCATGCTTGATCTCGCTGGCATATATCGATTGCTTTCGTCGGCATGTGGGAGTTGGACTTTGTACCTTGTACTGTATACATACACACGAACCACTCATGCACCCAGGCATATTGGCATGTTCACATGCTCCTTTAAGAAAAGCTACTTAGCTTGCAGTGCTCACGGGAAATCGGGAATGGTAGTGAAGGTAATATTTTAGCTGCATTTACAGCAGCAAATGTTTTCCGAATTGCTGTTGTTTTAAACGAAGTCCGTCAATGCGAGATCGAACTTCGATTTTGCAATCAATAATAAATTAGAATTATCAGAGATTTCAGGAGGCACTGAGAAGCTTCCGATTTATCCAATGTATTGACACCCATAGCAGATGATAAGTTAACAATCAGTCTAGAAAGGAAGGACAATGAACTTACTGGCTTGCATTCGGTATGAATACCCCAATCGCCATATCTTTCACGTATTTGCGGTGCCTTCAATGCGAGTTCCGATCTATAGCGGTGCTTCGTTCGAGACTCTCCTGCCTTGCTACATGTCAGACTTGTATATCAAAGCTTACTCCGCGCACGTATTTGCATGTGCAGCATTTCATGTCCCAATTGAAAGCTAACACTCACGAACAAAGTTAGCAGGAACTATAAGCAACTTTGCTGGTAGGTTCTCTAGCGTCTAAAAAAAACAAACAAACACAGCCCAGCGTCCTTTAACTCAATTAAATTTGCCAGCTTCCTTGCAACCAAACGTGCTTACAATCGAGCTGGAGTGGTTATGTCGAAGCATTTCTAAAGCCATCGTAAAGGGATACGACCTGTAGAGGCAGGTAAGATCGATGTTATCTGATGCGATATAAGCCAGCAGCTCGTGAAGGACAAAGCCATATGGAGAGAAAGATCAAGTTGCGTAGAGATTTAGAAAATAAATAGATTCAGGATTGTGTGAGATGGAGAGAACGAGAGACCTCCAGATGTGTGAGCGAGTGAGTGCATACGTGTGTGTGTTTATGTGTGTTTGTGTGTCTGTGTGTGTGTGCGTACTTATGCGTATGCATGTTGTGGCTGTTTCCATGCATTTTGTAAGTGCATACGTATGAGTCAGAGTAAGAGTGCAAGAGGTAGAGAAAGGTACCAATAGATGATGTGGAGCACGTTGCTACCAGCAGCTTGCTAAATTCTATTTATATTTATATATTTATGTCTTATATTCTCAAGGAGTATACTTCTAGTAACTTGAATTCGTATAGAAAAATTCAATGGCTCAAAGACGAGACGTACTTGATAGAATGATAAATATCTTTTTTAGAATGAAGTTGTCTCTACCTCAACGTCTATATATTAATGAAATATCAAGGCAAGTTGCTGCAGTTGACCGTCGCTGCAGTTCTTTCGCTACTTTTAATACTTTTGCTTTTCCACATGATTTACTCGGCAAGAAATCTTCGCTATATGTTAATGTTTGCGCGTTTGGGTAAGGCACTTTATTTAATTATGAAGACCCACCGTTCAACCCGTATATTTTTGACTGTATTGCTATAACAGATGGGTTTAAACTTTCTTTGTGGACTAGATCGCCATCCTCACCAACAAATAAAACACACAAAAGCATCGTTAGCACCAACTGCCAAGCATAACTACATTTGAGTAACTTTCAACCATGTTCTATCTATAGTGCCAAGACCAGGTGCTTCCCTTGTAGTAGGTGGATCGTGAGACCTAACTTGAGCTTAAGTAAGGACCTCTAAACTGGCCATCAGCATTTCAAAGCGTTAATCAGTAGGAGGTTTTGAGAACTACTAAGTTTTAATGTTGCATTAGTCGATCTTGTCGATTGAGCCTTTCCAGTAAGTAGTAATTTTTGCTTTTGTTCGCAAGCAAGAAATTGGAACTCGACAGGAAATATGTATCTGAAGACAATAATGCGAGCACTACGCATGGGTGTACCACGTTTTCCCGTGTCATTTCGGAAGATCAGAGGACCAGAAGATGTTGGTTCACAAATTGGGCATATGAGAACGCACATGCTTCAACAAAGTTTGCAAGGCGTTAGTTCTAGAAGCTGCATGAACTTGAGCATCTTCTATTGAGACTCATCTCACACGTCCTCGTTCTCTAGAAAGCATGTAATCCATTCGTTAAAGTCTCCGTAATTAGTTAGGAACACGAAGAGCTGATACTTTCGAATACTGTTGATATTGGAACGCCATTCCATGTCTAACCAACTAAGTGTCTTGTAAAACCACTATTAAAACCATTTTTACCATGCATTTCCAAACCAAGAAAAAACATAAGTACTCGACAGGGTTTTGCTATCAAGACCTTTATGTGACATTACGTTGATTGAATGTCAATCAAATTTGCTTAGTACTTGTCTCAAGGAGTATATAATCTCCCCTTCATACTATCCCCAAGAAATATGATTATCTGCGAATTAGAAATTCGACATCTCTTTTATTTCCACTCCAAGAACTAAGATGGCATTGATGAACAACATTAAAGTTCCATTTGATCAAATTAAATGAAGTGAAAAAAAACTTCGTAATTAGCGGCTAAATTAACCATTAATCTCTAAAGCGACATACCAGTGCCAATGCATCGTCTGTTTTTCTCCTACATCAAAGTTGAACAGGCTTTGAGCCATCTGGGCACATTGCGCTGGTCAAAGACCAACATTCATTATGTGGAAAGTATCTCCTATTTTTCCGCTGCTCTCGCGACTGCTCACATTGCGTTTTTTATGTTTCCTTTCAAAGAGCTTTCTAAACACCAGTAACCTACACAGAACCCAGAAAGGACGCACTTCTTTCTTACATTTGTTAGCGAGTCGTTGGGAAACTTGATTTGGAGAATTGCATGCCATTTAGCTTTTATGGCTCATGTAACCTGCTACCACAGGTAGTCATTGGTGAAACGAGCAGATTTAGCAAACAAAGAGTCTAACAACCCGAGTGGTAGCTCTTCTGGTCGTAGGATGAGTAGAATATATGGCTTTTCCTTGTTTGCCTAGTTAAGTGATATCCGTTTGGATGCTATAGCCTCAATAAGATATTGGTCGTCCGCAGAACTAGAATAACCTAAGATGCATCTCATAAACCCACTCCCAAATGTGTGGTGGTCCCGCGTCCTCGCACACAGGGTTAGCATGTGGCACCAACATCCGTGCATGTGAGCCTCGGAAAATTTTAGCCTGATGGATGGTGGAGCTGGCGACAGCCGGCAAAAACCGATGCCCTACAACGAAATACATTACTCGAAAACTTGTTCGCAATCCTGCATTTACTGTAGCACGAAGCTCCGCTTTCCTGGCACAACTCAGGAGCGACTTCTGGTTGGAGAGCTGACAGGCAAAGTGTCCTGCGTGGAACGCCGCGATGGCATACACGCAAGAGAAGTGTACTTCACATACATCCCTGGTATGTTTGAAGAAAAAATTCTCTTCAATCAGAAAGGTTATTTCTCATAAACAGTTTAGATAACGACAAAAGCGCTGAAGTATTCGAAGTAGCATATTTTGGATATAACCAAGCGTCTGAATTTTAGGCCTTATCGAAAACTTATTAAAATGATTTTTTTTCTTCCGTTCGCAGGAATGTGAAATTCCGACCTCTCTTGCTTGGGCAAGTCAGAGAAAATATCGCTGTTAGGGTTTTCATTGTCTTTGAGCTGTTAGCTTTCTGGCTTTGCATGTTCAATAACCAATATAGGTACCAAGTTTTTTTGTGTAGCGGTAGTTGTGATTTATTGATCTATATATTTATTTATCATATCCAAGCTCCATCTTTTGAAGCTGAGATCTAAAAAGAGATTTTATGATAATTATACTTAATCACCATGATACTATATGAGTAAGCTCAATAGCTGAGATTTATTATGCGAGAGCCCATAGTGCTTTTCAATGATAACAATCTTCTGAAAATCCTGCAAAGTATATGTTTCAAAGAAAGTTAACTTTGGAACTTGCAACTTTTTCGCCTATCCTATAACTGTTTGCTATAGTTTGTCAGTGCTCCAAGCAACGTGTTTGCAGTAAATTTTGAATGGCAGTTGCGCTGGCATTGCTAATACAAAGTGATGGGTAATATTATGCAAGAAATTATATTTTCCAATTATTTGTGATGTGATTGGAAGTCAAGGCATCCATATTCAGTACAATGGCTTGACCTGTCATTAAAAATTTGAAGGAGGTGCTCATGTGTCAGTTTCAGATTCTGTATCGACAGGCATTTGAACACAGAGGATGCATGGGTTTTTGCATGCCAGATATTTTTCATGTGAGAATAAAAGTTAAAGCTATTGGTATCTGTTTATAATTCTGCTTGAGCAAGCATGGTGGGGAGTAAATGCATGTTCATGTATGCTCGACGTATTGAGGTTCGTATTAGTCACAGAATTTTCATGCTTTCTGAGTAGCTGTACTTATGTGCAACTGCTGCTTGGTTGTGTTACCACTTATTAAATTTTTTGGCAGGGGATGCGCAGCTCATATCCATGGACTGCTTTTACCAGCATCAACGGCAGGCGGGCATGAAATGCCTCACTGTTGGAATCACTCTAATTCTTATCAAGGTTTGAATTGCTTTTAGTGATGTCCAAATAAAGGGTTAAGTGCATGACAAATCCAACCCATTTTATGATAAGTTTGTTAATTCTATGCCAAAGAGTTGTAGGTTTATGCATAAATTTTCAATTAATAGAAAGCCTTGTTGCTGAAAACACATGCCTTATATTACTTAATTGCCAGGGCCAGTTTTATTGACTTAATGTAACTAGTACACATATGGCTCACATATTTGCGTTCATTGCCTTTCTTGGTAATGGACTGTTTGATAACAACTGCTTTTGTTGAATGGAATACAGTTTGATTTTAGGATGGTGAAGATGCACATAAGCACTTCTTCAACACCTATTCTGCTCTCCAACCTGGTTCAGAGTTTGATTTGGATAATATTGCTCGTAAGAATGCTTGAACTTGGGTATATTGTTGGCTCTTTTTGGTTATAAATTTCAATTTCTGTATGCAGTCACTTCAGTAAGCTTGCTGTGGTCTTCGTTTTCAAGAAGAACATAAGCTTTTTCTGGGTATTTTATTTTTAGGACAGAGTTCCATTTATGTACGTAACGTGCAAATAGTGACGCAGTCACCTATACCTGCACTTTGGAATGCTCATGCACTCACCCTTAGGATCCTAGATGCATGGCATTGCTATTGTTACACAGTTTTTTTTAGCATTGTTCCTTAGTCGAGAATATATTTTCCAAGTTGTCGTGCTCTGCTTCGATCTGCAAGAACAATTTACCCTGTAGGCGGATTCAAGAGCAGTGAAATTGCCCAGTTGTGCAGTTGTGTTAATAGGGTCTTGGTTTCCAACACCTTATGATTTGAAGCTTGGGCGTTTACGCAAGATGTTGAAGCAAAAATTAATGCATGGAAAACTAGCAAAACTTCTTAGCTTTTCGTTGTAATTGCAACAGCTTACTTATGTCCTTTCATGCTAAGATATGCAGCAAGAGTTTTCATCGAGTTTGTGGAGCGCTTTCAGGAAATGATCAGTGTAGATCTATGCAAGAAAGTAGCGAAGAAAAAAAATTGAAAATTTCATCTTCTAGAATTTTTGGCAACCATGCGGAGTGGATGGGGAAAGTATTTCTGCACCTGCGCTAATGCGACTTACTTTCTCTCCTTATAATTGGACTGGCATTTCAATTTGCGATATAGTCTATATGTCACTGTTCGTCAACCATTTTGGTTTTGCGCTTGATTAATCTAGGATGTGTGTTAGATAATCATTTGGTAACAACGTTATAATTATTGCCATTCCCACTTGTGCTTCGCACTGGCTTCTTTTTCAGTTTGTGCGCTACAGTGTAGGATCACAGTTTTTTCTTGCCATAAATTAATGCCTCATAATTATCTTATCATATGTCACATAGTTGTGAGTGCAAGCCAAGTTCATCATGCATCTTTATGTATGCTTGTGCTAGGTACCTCTATATGAATGGCTCAATCTTGCTGTATCCTGTTTTAGCATTCAATTTGCTTTCGTTTAAATGTTTTCGTTTAAATGTTTTCTTCAGAAAGCTGTGAGCATCATGAGCTTGACTTCAAACCGTACATCCTTACCCATGCTGAGTGAGTGAGCAGTGCTTGCTTTATGAGCTAATATTGTCATGCTTAAGTCTTCGTTATACCACGCAAAAAAAGATGGGCGGCAGATCAGCAGCCCGTTGATTCTCTTTTGCAGGGAGAATTCATTATGGACTTGAGAAATAAGTGGGCATGTCTAAATCTTGTGTTAAAGAAACTGTGTCCGTGGTATTAGTTACGTTGTTTTGTTAATGGTATTTCTAAAATGAGCTTTCATTGACGGATGTATTTGTTAACAAATGCTTGGCTTTTATGCTTGTTTCTTTAGCATTTATAGTGGAGGAGAGTACGAGCAAGTGTTTTTGTTGGGTGGAAGTGATAAAAAAATTCAAATGTACAGAGGATCGGTGAGAAAATATACGATGCTTAGCTTGAATATATATATATGCCTATACACACGCACATACGTATTCTATTTTTTCCGGCTTGTAAAATGCAATAAATGCTTGGCTTGTAAACTTCAAATAAAATTTAGAAAGTGAAGGAGAACTCTTCGAAGCAAGGTCAGTGAGAGTTGAAGAGCCCCGATATAGGCTTAGAGCAAATGCTGAGGCAGCGGTTGAAAGTGGATCTTCTCTCGTTTTCTCCAGTGGCGCCATTGTGGTGTGTTCGTGCTGCTTTCATGTGTAAGGTCTGGCGTCTGCATTCTTCCTCCTACGTTGTTTATGAAAGACAGACAACACATGCCCGAGCCATGAGACTAAAAATTATTAACCCTTTGGCTATTCCTCACTTCTAAATAAGTTCAAAAGTAAGAAAATGTGTTATAACTTGGCTTGTCGTTACATTTTGCATTAGGTCGTCTTGTTTTCATAATTCGACAAAATCCAGCCTGCTTGCAATCACAACATTAATCTGAGTGCTACTGGGATGAAATTTTAAGTTGGTTTCAAAAAAAGTCGACATTTTTTTAGAGACGGGTATTTTGCAGACCACATTGGCGTTTAGGCAGAAGCCAGCTATGACTGCTAAAATTCCCTGCTTTCGATGTGTAGTAGTCCGTAGGCTATATCAAGCCAAAGGCTCGAAGCTCGAAGGATATAGAAGGATTTTGCAACTTAGGGCTACTTTTTCAGGCTTTGTTCGCGTGTAGGATTATGTATTACATGCGAAGAGTGGCGAAAAATGATGATGTGGGGTGCCTATTGCCTTTGACTTTAAAATAGCCACCATTTCGAGAAGCGATTTTTTATGAGTTAAAGTTGACTCTGCATTCAAAAGAACAGCACCTTCAAATGGCTCGCGAAGCTCGCTGGTACCCGTGTTATAAGTTATGCCGCCAAATGCCTCATCATGACTTGGCCCTGGTACCCATGATATGAAAAGTCTGCTGAGAGTTATTTAGAGTGTTAGGCCGGTCACATCTTTTGTAGATGAGACAAGGATTTTGATAAATTTGGTTATTATGAGTATCTCTGTTCTCGTGATTGCTTAGCCTTTTAATCCTTCAGAGGCACAAGCTGCAAAGCTACGAAAAGAAAAACTGCGAAAAGTATTTCCCGGAGTTTTCGTCTATTCCTGCAAAGTGAGGGCTTTACTAGAGTTTTAGTCGTAGCTAGGTGTAATATGTTTTCTTTCACTAATACTGTAGTTTAGAATTCCCAATTCCGGCCCTATTTTGTCGTAACTCGTGGCTGGGCTCGATCTTGGTGAGCTATTCGTCCACGACTTGGGCGGTGCCGCGATAGTATACTGTCTCTGTTTTCTCGAGTTCAGTCAGTGGACGTTTGATGGACTTTGTACTCAAGCAAAAGCGGTTGTTGTCCAAATGTTTTCAAAATAGTCTCGGGTTCGCCAAACTATGCATTTACGTATGCATGTATGTATGTAATTATGTATTTATGTATATATGTATATATGTATGTATGTATGTATGTATGTATGTATGTATGTATGTATGTATGTATGTATGTATGT
>QQSS02235746.1:0-10017 GCA_003687565.2 Craspedacusta sowerbii | reverse complement strand
ACATACATACATACATACATACATACATACATACATACATACATACATACATACATACATACATACATACATAAATTATGGACATGGCAAGTCATCCACCGCAGTATGACACCGGCGTTAAAGAAGAGCATGACTTACGCTAGGAGAGGCAGGAACAAGAGTCACAACTCTTCCTGGCTAGGAAAGAAATTACACCACTAATTTTATAAACGTCAAGATTTCAAATATAAAACCTCCGCATCTATCAGCATCCATTATGCTAACGCAGGTGCGATTCATAACATCGTCCTTCTCGCAGAAGCTCATCACAACTCCCGTCGCGTTTGTTCTCATACAAATTTCTCCGTCAAGTATGCTTTAAAGCATCGACACTCAGTCTTTATTAAAAGAGTGCTAGTGCTTTGTCACTACCTGGAATTTATGCAACTCTGCGCAACGAAAGCGGGCTTCGAAAAGTGAATCCATAAATTCTGTCAAACTATCACATAGTATCGCAGCAATTAAAAAGAAAGTCAAACTAATATATGCCCAAATAGTTAGTCGATTACTAGCTAGCGCAACAGAACAATACATCTAAAACATTTGAAGCAATTCAGGCTATCATTCAGAAAGTTTTTAGTAGAGTCTGCACTGCAAAGCTTGCGCCAAATTCGAAGGGAAGTAAAACTTGCTTCAAACGTCGCACTTCTGCCGGGTCGAATGTAATTACATTAAATTCGACTGAAGCTCGGCAAGCTCTGCCGAGCTGGATATAATTGCCGCACGTAATTAAAGCTTGCTTCAAACGTCGCACTTCTGCCGCGTCGAACTGAAATCATTTAATTCGACGCGGCGGAAGTGCGACGTTTGAACCAAGCATTAGGGGGCAGGCTAGTTACTGTAATATCTTGCATTATTTAACAGACAAGCGCCTCACAACACAGAGCGCACAAAATACATAAACCCCGTCCCTAAAGCACCCAGCGACACACACAATTAAAAAAAAGTCTACTGATGTCATTAGCTATACCTTCTCAGGCGTCCCTCTGTGATCCGTGCTGAGCTGATAAAAGCGCCGAGAATAGCCCGCCACGACCCCCGTGAGCTTTTGATGATACCGAAAGTCAGGATTCCACACTATTGAGCCATACCCGAACAACCAGAATGCATCCTTGCCTTTCATGTACTCGTTAAATAGATGCCTATTATCCATCATATGCATGGCATAGCGCTGCTCTGGATGAACAGTTACTGCACTTGCTGCATGTGCAGTTCTTAGTAATAGCTTATTCCATATTCCATGGCAACACGTATTGGAAGCTTGTATGCGCCAGACATAATGGCCACAGCTACCCATGCTTATCATAAGCTTAAAGATCACGGCCTTTGTGCAATTTCATAGCACAAACCAACCATAGACAAGAATAGCTTGAAGATACAATATGAGTCGTTGACATTGTTTCTCACCAGTAAAGTGCCTCATAATTGACCGAGCCTGGAAATCTAGTGCAACTTTAATCGCAGATCTACGATATAGCAAAGTAATTGAAAAGCTCCACACAACTTCTAAAGCAAACGTTCTTTAATTAAGCAGGAGCGAAACGTCACCTCAATGAAACAGCAAACCTTCATGATGAAATCCTTTCTTTTAACCACGTCTGTAAAAACGAAAATATCCGACCATGACAGCTTTACAACACTTAAACATTATTTAGCCTAACAAATGTTTTAATTGGATCAAACAAACCCATGCATCTCTTGAAATTCCAGATTCCAACACATCTGCAGGTTTTTGAATATGGTAAAACTGCCTGGATCCATTCTAGATTTATATGAAATGACGGCAGTGTCTCAAAATCAGAAAACCAAAACATGCATGTGGTTTGGAAGTGAGGAGTTCGCAGCATCATCGGTATTGGCAGAATAGAATACACAGTAACCATATTTACACTGGGACATTTTGGTGCGTCAGTCAAAAGTCCGGGGTGGAAGGTAGTTTGATAGAAGTGACGCAATTAGGAGATACTGTAACTAGCTTGGCATGCGCTCCCTTTTTATGACCTTTGCTCTTAATGCAGCAACTGAGGACCCAACGTTAGCTCTCATGCCAGACAGCATTTCTATTAGAGTAGACTACTCTCACCACAGCTATCACGTTCCGCGGACGCATATGTAATGATCTGTTGCAAATTCAAGCGTAATATGTCTCCGGATCAAGAGGAAAATACCAAAGTTCCTGAAATCTTACGGACACAGTGTCCTTTTAGATCGTCTGCTTCTTATGAATTAATAAAATCACTAATGAGCGCAGAAAACGAAATGCCGAGTTTTTTTCTGTCAGAAATTAGTGTCCTCAACTCCTTTTAACGGTTGCCTGATTTAGCTCAAAGGACTGATATGGCCGAGAAGGTTGAGTAGATCAGGTCACAAGCATATAAAAGCAAGATTGTGCCCATTGCAAACTTTAAAGACCTTTTCATTCATAGGGCATGATAGATTCTCACCAAGTGTAATTTTAAACAAATAGCTGTTCAGACGAGGCCATATTTCCCGAATGCAACCAGTATTTAAAACAGACTTCCTCACACAACTCCCTATTTGATCTGTTATCCTGTGCTCCTATAGAATAGATTCAGATGGGCACATTTAAATACAGAATATGAAGGCAAACCTTTTTCAACTGCGGTTTGCTACAATTTCTTGAAATTTGTAGTCCCTTTCACCACAGACGTTTTCCTATCTGGACCATCGTAAAGTTCTTCTCGTCATATCTTTGAATATCCTCCGGAAACACATCTGTATATTTTCGTCGAAGTATTTTCCGCGATTTCGTCAATTCTCTCAGCACAATCTCTTTTAATAAAAGCGATGAACCTATTGACCAGGTGTGGTGAGCAATTTTTAACCGGATTTAAATATTATGCAACCCCTACCTTTCTTGAAATTCCTGCTTTCCAATTGTTTGCGCCATGTTGTTCGGGATATGTTATCCTTTTTGCTCGATACGAGATGTTTATGTGCAGCTTTTGGTATTTTTTATAGCCTTATCCAATCTTCCTTATCTCGAGGAGCAACGCATGATAGCGCTTTTATTGTAGAAACGCACATCACATTTAGCTAGAGTCCAAGTATAGCTAACTCCGTCAGGGGATACTACCCGGCGAGTAACGCACACTATGGGCAACATAAATACCTGAATACACACATACCCCCCCCCCCTACATGTACATATATTGTAAGAAAAAAAATGACCGCGTTCAATTGTGACATGGTTCGACGTTCATCCTCATGATCAGGCGTATTTTGAAACGAGAAGAGCACAATTTAATATAAAAAACTTTCCCTAGCAACTCTAAAGCTTTTTACAACACAGCAATTGAAATCACTATCATTGTCAATAAACGTACAAACATCTTTGGGGAATAGAGGTAGCCCTTAAGACCTTCTAGGTGAGCTCATTTTGTACCTGCACGTTTAGATCAGGTTTTCAACAATGACGTGTAAAGTCTCCTTAAATTCTCTGTATACATGCATTATTAGTTGCATCCATAATACTTAAACAGTCTTACATCACCTCAACTTTATTAGGTATGGCAGGAAAAACATACAAAAGAATACCCGTAATATTTGCAATTAATTAATATTTGTGCTCACGTCTTTAGAGAAGAAATAAGGACCCTCGATGGGTAAATCTTCAAGGCAAAGTATAAAGCTAATAATTTTTGTGACGTTTCTGACCTTTCTTGGATCATCTTCAGACTAAACGTACAAGAATACACAAAAACAAAAAACAAAAAAAAAGGAGAGCACTCATCGCCAGAGTCACATCTTCGAAGTCGAGCTAAAACAGCTTCAACTTAATCGAGTCTGAGTGTACGGTAAGTGAGTTGGCGAAATTATGGTGCGCGATGATCAAGCTCTCAAATAAGAGGCACTCCCATTTGGAGCGACACCTGCGCAAGAAGATCGAAATTGATCGGCAATTGATGAGTAGCCAAGTGTTGACCGATTGAGCTGGACTGTTGCTTGTGTTCTTCGATGCGTTGGTGCAGGTGGCGGGTTGTCATGCCGATATAGCCAGCGTCGCACTGGCCACACTGAAATTTGTAAACAACGCATTGTTGACTCACAATCTTTGGCTTTGCTTCCTTTGGCCTAAAACTTTCGCCAAATATTGGCTGAATTGGCACCCGCACTTTACATGCCAGATCATTTAGACGGTACTTCAGGCTGCGCGCACTCTTTTCATCCCTTTAAGAAATAACGAATCGCACGATCTCATCGGCGAAACTTTCATCCAAGTTACGTTGGCGGGTAATGCACTTTTCGAAGGTTAGGTCGACTTTTGAAACGTTGTGCGTAAATGTTCGACTTCTTCGTTGAAGGCGGATCAATCGCTACTCAAACAATACGCTTTGTATAACATTGATTTGATCAGATACTTCTTATGTCGAACGTCGGCGTGACTGTGGAAGTGCAGTAGTTGTTCGTTTAGTCTGAAGATAGCCCAAGAAGAGACCAAATCGTTACAAAAATTATTAGCTTTATTCTTTGCCTTGTGCTCGTGTCCTCTAAGTATTTGCATCTCAGTAATTGGATTTTAAACATACCACTTAGCCTTATCACCAAGAAAGGAAGTGAATTCTAATCTTCAATTAAGATTCTAGCATGCTTTACTGTAGTTACAATTTAAAATCATAACTGAAAATCTAACGTCATTTTATAGGGCAAACAAGTTTTTTTTATTGAAAAATATTTTTCTCCACAACATCAAATTAACCAAGATTTCTAGCAGGAAGAGGTTGGCCGACAATGTGGATGTAAGCACAACACCATGAATGGGGCTTAATTCCATATTCAACTACACTAGACAATAGCTTGAAAGAAACATATCACATAATAAATCATATTTACTCTACAAATCAAAATTATTTTCAAATAAATTAGGAAGTTAAAAGTACAAGACAATCTTTCCCACATTTAAGAGTCCATAAAGAGAGTATAGTTTTGCTACCCTATTAAGTCTGTTTACTATTTTGCAAGAGGGAAAACTGAAAAACACTGTGCTCCAAGGGTAGGTTGTGCCTAAGCCAGAAAAGACCTCTCTTTCTTTACCACAATAACTACATACACATTGACCCACCTTATCATTAAAACCACAAAGCGTACTTCAGTGAATTCGTCCAAGACATTTATGTGTGGAAAGAGAGGGGAATACCTTCAAATGCAGATCACCTAGACAACGCATTAGCAAATTTCAGCAGCAGGAATTTATCATTTTCGTTTGAACACAGCAAGAGCTGAGCCATTTCAGGCTCAACAAAAACTTAAGTTTACCATTAATAACTGGCCCTGTCATGCAAACGAAAGGCTTTTTGCATGGAGTCTAATGATGGTTTCCTAAAGAAATGCTTTTGCTTGGTCAAAGTGTGTCAAAACAATCTTTTCTCCATGCGTGAAGCAGCCATTGAAGGTACGTAGGGTTAAAATAGCAAGCAAGGCTATGCTGAATGTCTAGACTTAATAAGAAGACCCATTAGCTCAATCTGAAAGGTAGAAAAGTATTATACTAAGAAATATCTTTAAGTTAATCAGTTATATGAACACAAGATGGTCATTTAATTTGACTATTATATACAAACAGTATATTGAATACTGCAGTAAAGCGTACAAGAACCTGCCAACAAACATGCAAGTCATCACATTATTGAATTTCAGAAACCAATGAAGGACTGAGGTAATAGGTATGAATCAATGAAATTCAAAATGAAACCAGCTCACAGATGCGAGAGACATATCTTCAGCATATTTCCCAAAAACAAGAAAGCCATGAAGAAAGAAAGATAGACTTGGAAAATGCCTTGAGATGCCCAAAATATTTATCTGCCACAAGCTAGCGTGTCCAAGTTTCTATGCAAAGGGATATTTTTACTTTTTCATTTAATTGGAAACCTGTCTATGACTAAACAAAGCTACGATGCTTGGGTGCTCCAAAAATGACATTGCCAGTGTAGTTCGTCACTGTCACTGTCATAATTGACCTCATAGCATTCGTGATGCTCAGGATCATGCAGGAGCTAGAAAGATAACTAGAGAGCGATTCGTGTGTTCTGCTAAACCGAAAGAATGTTCAAAGAAACTGAATTGGTTTCTGACGAGATCTTGTTTGTGCCAGTTAATGACAAAAAATTTGAGATGCTTTACAGTTTACACAAGTGCATGAGATTGACCATTTACATAGTCGACGTGACCAAGTTTTGCAGTTCAGTGAGATTCACAGTCCAATCAGACTGGTTCAATGAACGACTCGCAATGGCAAACAGAAGCCATTGAAGCCATGCAGCTAAAAAATAACATAAAAAGATTTCCACTTAGTAGCAAACCTGTTTCACATTGCAGCATTACAATAAATCCGATGCAAGGGCAGTTATTGAGCATAGAGCATGTGCATAGAGTAAGTTGCCCATCAGGTATAAAGCATGACAAGATGTTATTTCAATAAAGAAAGGACACCACGCAGGATTTAACTTCAAGAGTATGATGTAGATGGTTCCTGACTAGTGCAGAAAGTTTTGAGTTGATCATTCTTTAACTCGCACCAAGGAGCCCTAAATCTGGAAAGCAAAGGCCAAAGGCACACACTTGATCGGGCATATAGAGTGTCAGTACTGTATAGAAAAGTCAGTACTGTATAGAAATGTCAGCACTGTACGAAGCCTGGAAAAGTTGTGGCAAGCTCAATATAAACAATGGAATGTGGAATTTGCGCTTTGCCTCAAAGGCACACACTTGATCAGGCATATAGAAACTCAGTAAAGTATAGAAAAGTCAGTACTGTGTAAAAATGTCAGCACTGTACTAAGCCTGGAAAAGTTGTGGCAAGCTCAATATAAACAATGGAATGTGGAATTTGCGCTTTGCCTCAAAGGCACACACTTGATCAGGCATATAGCAAACTCAGTACTGTATAGAAATTTCAGCACTGATAAAAGCCTGGAAAAGTTGTGGCAAGCTCAATTTAAAGAATGGAATGTGGAATTTGCGCTTAGCCTCATTTAAAGGGTGGTTTTGGTGTGGAGCTTAAGTCGCTGCCTTCTTACAGTGAATTCCGTGTTCATTTGCTATACGGTACTGGTTCTTTTGTTGGGTTATTCGATACTTACTCCCTAGGCTTATTTAAATTGCTGCTGTAGTGCATTGCTAGCTTTGTCGGTGTGACATTTTCTATACGATTATATGCTTTTTAGAATTTTATTCTATTGAGTTTTCAGATACACAACAGGCTATGGCATGTGGCACTGTTTTCTTGTTGCAACAACAGAATGAGCACTATGCGACCACGGACTAATTATATGAGACTCGGTTTTAGTCCCCATTTAAGGCTGACTATCAATTAATGAGATCGGCATAACAATTTAATGTCTTACTCCAAATACGCTGTGTTGTACTAGCATCTGAGATTAAGCAGTAATTGCCTGCGAACAACTCAAATTCGTACTATAAATGCTCTCCAAATTTCATTTTTTGACTGCAGAGCCACATAATCCTTAATTAACGACATAACGATCAAAATTTTACTTTATCAACGTTATCAAAGCCATTTTATTCCCCGTCGACGACGCTAAACTCCACCTCCACGAGAGCGTGGACTTGACGCCATAAAGCATGTACCCTGAGCACGTCCGTCAAGTTACATCATCCCCACTAACCAATAAGTGTGAAACCACCAGCAATAAATCCATATTTACTACCATGAAAATCAGAACTTTTATTACTGCTAAAGATTGTTATTTATTGCTCGTGGTACCGTTGCTAACTTGACGGGGCGTATTCTTAGTTCGATCTCGCGAAATTACGCTACGATGTATTATTGCCTACACAGTAGGAACCGTGTTCCTGATTCAAGATGGCGGGTTTGGCAGCGATGGATGATTCTGTCAAAAGTGGTTTTAATTTTGAAAACGTTCGCAGGTTAGGCTTGATTTATGGAAACGATTGTTTGAAGATTTCTTTGTGAATAATATTCTATCGTATTAGAAAAATAAATCATTTCTACTCAAGCCAATATACTTTATGATGTTTTTACAAAGATTGACGATTATCTTCATGGCTTCCACGAGCCAGCTCACTGGGCTTGTTCAATATCAATGGGCCGCTAAGTCTTATAGGAAATGATTGCTGGCTATGTTACTGCCTCTTTAATCTTAATACTCAGCAATACAATGTGGAAACTCTGTTAAAATATCTTGAGCGTTTTCCTCGGCCTTCATTTGCTTGTTTTGGATTAAACTAGGTCGGTTACTTGGCGAGTATTATCGATAATATTCCATATTCAGCAAGTTCTGAAGCTTGTTTTTATTTTTAATGAATAATATGGCATATGCTTGTTTTACAACGCTTTCATTTAATCAATTGGTAAGAAGGTAGTGCCGCACAAATGTATTTTAATTCGGAAGGTAAATCCCATTGAATTTTACTTTCAAAGTGATTTAGTCATTGAGCTGGCAAAAAATGATTAATGATAATCGTTGCTTTCCTTTTATGCATGTGCAGGAATCATAATTTGGAATCGTCTAAGGATGGCGGGTTCAAATTACCGAAGGTCAGGAAGACAGGAACCACTATTGTTGGCATGGTTTTTAAAGATGGAGTGGTTCTTGGTGCTGATACAAGAGCTACTGAAGTAAGCTATCCATGGGCACATATTCTATTTCCTAAATCATTTTGCTTAATCTTGTAATGCATGTCTTTCAAATAATTCATAGAGTAAAATAAGTTGCGGCTGTTATTTATTTGCTTTTGATTTGAGTTTTGGTATTGAATAAGTTTATTTCAAATAAAACTCAGTTTTAACTAGTATAGACTATTCTGCCTTTAGGGTAACACTATCGCTGACAAAAACTGCTCAAAGATCCATTACATAGCTCCAAATATCTAGTATGTAAATGTCCTTGTTTGTTCTGTATTTGCATTGATTTCATTTCTAGTAAAGCTCACATTTTGTAGGGTTGAAGGAAAGTTTCTT
This sequence comes from Craspedacusta sowerbii, assembly GCA_003687565.2. Taxonomy (NCBI): domain Eukaryota; kingdom Metazoa; phylum Cnidaria; class Hydrozoa; order Limnomedusae; family Olindiidae; genus Craspedacusta; species Craspedacusta sowerbii. The sequence continues at coordinate 1,013 of QQSS02235746.1, read as the reverse complement.
TTCGTGGCAAAAATAACAGCATCACTTTTTAAGCTGCTCTCTGTTTATTTTTTTAAGGTGGTGCAGGTCTGTCCTTATCACAGAGAGAGAGAGAGAGAGAGAGAGAAAGAGAGAAGGAGAGATAATGAAGTCCAAGCAGCTATAGCAAAAGCAAGTGATGAATTTATCGAACTGAAATTAAAACTGTCACTATATCCTTGTAAGTGAATTTACGAAAAGCTGCTCTCAGAAGGTTATGGCAATCTAAGATTTGAACTAGGTATATCCTAGCTAAAATAACCCAGAGTGGAAGTTTTTCAAAGACGTTGACTCAGAAGCTACGTTACATCCTAATTATGTCTAATTTTCATATGTTTTATCAATTATTGCTTCATTAATAATGCAATAAGCTTGAGATGTTAATATGCAACATGGAATGTTGATATAATGATTTGAAATAAACTAATCCTGATAAATAGTTAATTTGAGAGCCTATTGATATGCATTTATAAGGTTTCTGTAGGTTTTTGTACAAGAATTTCCAAATATGATGTTAAAGAATTTGACCTCCATGTATGTGGAATCTTTGTGGTTTCTTTATTGCATTAGGTTTAAGTTTTTGTTGATAAATCTTTCTGCTTCCTCTTAAGTTGTTGTGGTGCAGGTACAGCTGCTGATACGGAATATACTACCAACATTATCTCTGCCAACATTGAGTTGCATCGTTTGGAAACTGGTAAAAAGGTATGTATGATAACCAGCAGTTCTCATAGTTGAACTGTGAGAGAATCATAGGTGAATATTTCTTACTATATGAATAATGCTATAGAAAATATAGAAAACGCATCATCATCATGGTCGTGGTCATCGTGGTGGTGGTGGTGGTGGTGGTGGTGGTGGTGGTGGTCGTCGCCGTCGTCGTCTTCATCATCATCGTCTTCATAATCGTCGTCGTCGTAATCATCATCGTCATCATCATCATCATCATCATCATCATCATCATCATCATCATCATCATCATCATCATCATCATC
>QQSS02235735.1:0-10019 GCA_003687565.2 Craspedacusta sowerbii | reverse complement strand
AGTGAGTGAGTGAGTGAGTGAGTGAGTGAGTGAGTGAGTGAGTGAGTGAGTGAGTGAGTGAGTGAGTGAACGAGTGAACGAGTGAGAGGGTGGGTGAAGGAGTGGATGAGTGACTAAATAATTGCTTTAACTGCCTGGTGATAATAAGTGATAATAAGTGCGTGATTGCGTAAGTCATCAAATAAACGAGTGTCTGAGTAACTGAACGAGTCATTGACGATGCGACATATCAACAGCGTAATCAACGATCAGCGAGACATTGACCTCGTTATTGCACCGGGTGGTTGACGCTTTTAGGGAGATAAACCTATGGAGATGCTACCCTGTCCAATCGTGTCAGTGACATAAGGCAACCATTTATGGAGAATGACACTATCAAACTCTGCAACAGAAGCGACACCCGGTGGATGGCTGCTTGGTTGGCGTTTAGCGTTAAGTTCATTCGAGAACCCTGCTCAGTCGACTGCATCAAATTTTAGCAGATCGAGCCGACTTGGTGCATACAACTTGGTGCGATCTAGGACCGCCAAGCAAATTCATAAGGTTAAGATCATCGCCTCTGATGAACGTCAATGCATTGACAGTTGCGAATTAGAGGATTGATTGAGCTTTTCACCAGTGTCATAAATTTGAACCAAATTCTTCTTGTCTCCCTGTTTTTTTCTCTCCTGCTGCACGCAAGGCTGAAGAGATTCCTCAATGCCATTGAGTGGGGATGAAATCATGAAACCTGCAACCACATCACTCATCCAAAATCTCTCTCCAGAGCACCGGCTTGCTTACAACCGCACAGTTTCTTCGAAGACCGTGGTTCAAAATGATGGCTCCATCGCAACCCTGTACGCGCCAAACACATGTACAGTTTAACTTTTGACTGCGTTTTCCTGGATATAAATTGCGGACCAAGCATCAAGAGCTGCATCGGAATAACTAAGAGAAGACCTGAATCAGGACCCACTGCTTCTAAGAAACATTCAGCATTCTTTGGGAAGCCTTCAATCTAAGGAAAGTGCAAAGGTGAGGCACTTGATCGACTGTCAAACCACGAAAGAAATTCTCAGCTTAAACATTTGTCGTGGGATATGTGGGAACCATTGTGGGACCCCTGTGCGAACCCTTGTGGGACCCCTGTGCGAACCTCTTGCGAACCCTGTGCAACCCCTCTGGTGTGCCCTGTTTTTGATTCAGACGCATGCGTATGCCTCTTAAACAATTGCGGCACCTTTGAGTTTCTGAAGCACATGCACATACGAACTCTTGATCCCCGATGTCATCGTCCAAATGTGGAAATTACCAAATCTGTATCATAATCAGATTTAAAAAAAAACATTAAAATGATATTAACCCCATAAATATAGTTGATACTTCACGGAGTCATGCGAGATTTAGGATTGAGAGAGAAGAGGGACTGGGGCGAGGAAGAATAAACACCATCCATGTCACTGACAGTCTGACTTGGTCGCGTGCAATGGAGAGAGACAATGAAGATGAGAGAGAAAATGTCGGAAGCACTTGGTGTGCTAATAAGTTTAGCGATGATGTCTAATTAGTCACATCCTTCGTGCTACATGTTTGCCTCCACATAAGTGTTCAACCACGCCATGCTGACAAAAAGCAAAGCTTCAAGAGCTTACTGCAACGCAAGTGATCAGTAACAAGTTAGGTTAGTGTTTGTTTTTTGTTAAAAAAATATTCCCCTGAATAAAGCCTCTATTCTTCACGATAAGGTGATTGGTGGCGGATTAATGAACAACAAATTTATTCCATGTTGCAATATTTCTATCAGCCCATTACCGTGAACGCCTTCCTGAAAGTTACATTCGAGTCTTGCGTACCTACCAAAATAAAAAATCAAAGTGAATCTGTAGTTCATTTTCAACAAGATATTTTTGATTTTTGTGTTCAATCTTTGCAAATTCAAAATTCAAAATTATTTCTGAGTGTCAAGCGTGTCGTATTGCATGTGATGAGCTAATTAAAACTCTCTCTTTCCACGTGGAATGCGAAGTTTACACGTGACCACCACGTGCTCATATATCCGTCACCCAATCACCTTCCCAGAATATGAACGAGCATAATGGCGTCATTGGTTTTGTCATACCTAGTTTGAGCAGGTCTCTGTCGATGTCAGTTCCTTTGCTTAATACCCATAGTCCTCAGGTTTGGGGATGACGTCTTTATGCACTCTTTCGTGTCCAGCATCGTCATCGTCACGTGGTATTGTCGACTTAGCGTCTCTCTCTGTAGATAAGTCATAGTCAGGCTCGTGGTATGTGTTATAATATAAAGTCTCTACATTTGCGTCGGCTAGATAGGGGATTGAAGGTAATAGCGATCGTTGATAATTCATTCCGTTGCCGTTCCCTTCATCTGAACTACCCCTATCTTCCCCGAAGCCTCCCTGTAAACCCCCGATGTTCATATCCGGGGAATCGGAGAACAACTCTTCGTGGGATGCTGGGCCTGAGGACCCTCCTCCTGCTAGGTTCATGGCAGCGCTGAGGGTGTCCGCCATGCCGTTATCACTGTCAACTGACCCTCCACCAACCGATCCAGGCCCTAGATTAGCTCCTGCCATAGCCGCTATGCTGCCAAGGCCCCCACCTGAACTCTGCGGGGCACCATCCAGCTGGCTTGCCAAACCCGTCAATGGCGAACTGCTCAATCCAGCTAGACCTCCGAGATGACTGACACGGCTACTGAGACCTCCATAGTGCCCACCAAACTGGTTCGACATGCCCCCCAAACCTGTCAAACCAGTCAAACCGGACTTTGCAAATGCAGGGGCAATTTGACTCTGCTGGGAGGATGGCTCCTGCATCAGCCCAGCTAGGGGAGAGTCAGCCATGTTTCCTTGTGTCAAAGGATTACTAACGGGACTGCTCTGACCGCTCGGATGAACAAAAATGACAGAGTCACCACCGTCTTGTCGGCGAGGACGATTAAGTTTGAAGAGCTGACTCAAAGAAATTTTACCTTGTCGAAGATGACTCAAGTCTTCCTCAATGCTGGATCTCTTTTCTTCAGATTGCTTCGCGTCGTCCAACGGAATTTCGTCCCGCTTCCCATAGTGCATGTCTCCATGACCGAACCCTTCATGACCTAGAAACCCTTCGTGTCCCCCGAAACCCTCGTGTCCCCCGAAACCCTCGTGTCCCCCGAAACCCTCGTGTCCCCCGAAACTCTCGTGTCCCCCGAATCCTTCATGAGCAGCAAACCCTTCATGACCAAATCCATGACCAAATCCTTCGTGAGCGTAACCTTCGTGCCCAAACCCCTCGTGCCCGAACCCTTCGTGACCAAATCCACCTGCGTGGGCGTATCCCTCGTGTCCATACGAGTGACCGTAGTCGTGATGCGAGTGGACGATGTGGGGCTGGTGGATGACAATGGGAGGTCGGTGGTAGACCGTTGGTGGCGAGGTTACGTGGACGGCGGGAACGTGGTTACCGGCGTTGATGATGGGAACCGGTGGGCTAATGTGGACTGCGGGAACATGTGGCCTCACGTGGATTGCTGGCACATGGGCAGGGATGTTAATGTACGGTACATGCGGGCCAATATGCACGGCCGGTACATGCGGGCCGATGTGAACGGGAGGGTAGTGGGGACCAATGTGAATCGGAGGTGTGTGCGGCCCTACGTGGACGCTGGCCGGAAACGGATGCCATCCCGCGTATCCCGCGTATCCTCCCATCTCCGCGCCACCATGCATGTCATGGTAGTCATGGTAGTCATGGAAGTCGTGCATATCGTGCATATCATGAAAGTCGTGCGCATCTCCATACTGTCGTTTGTACAACTTTCTCTCAGGAAGGTCTGCATCGGACTCACCTTCAGTGGAGCGCTTCTGTTTCTGCTGTTTCCCGTCGGCCGCGGGATTGGATTTGGCGTGTGCCTCGATCGGCGTCGACGTTTTTGGAATCTCCGATCGACCAAAGTGGCCGAAACCACCTCCATGACCGCCATGTTCGCAGCACTCGTCGTCGTGTCCTCCAAAGCCACCATATCCACCGTAGCCACCTCCATGACCACCATACCCTCCACCATATCCGTGTCCTTCACCACCGTAGCCTCCGTAACCGTGACCTTCCCCATGACCATACCCGCCGTGTTCCCCACCAAACCCCACACCACCGTGCCATCCGGCGTAATCTCCACCGTGGCTTATGCCATGACCCCAGTGATCCTCAGAGTGACCGACAACGTGGGGCTGATGGTAAACAACAGGAGGCTGATGATAGACTGTGGGTGGTGAGGAAACATGGACAGGAGGACCCATAGGTCCAGCGTGGACTGTGGTAACTGGTGGAGGCATGTGGACAAAGGGGACGTGAGGTCCGACATGGTACAATGGTGCGTGGGTTCCATAATGGATGCTCGGCACGTGCGGTCCAACGTGGACAGCAGCAACGTGAGGCCCAACGTGAATCGGTGGAGCGTTTGGTCCAACGTGTACAGGTGGAGTGTGTGATGGCACATAGGTAGTATGCTCGTGGTGACCATAATCCCCATGATCGCCGTATCCACCACCAAAGCCGTGCTCACCAAATCCTCCATAACCACCACCATATCCATGGCCGCCTCCAAAGCCGCCGTAACCTCCACCATGTCCTCCCCAACCCTCTTCATGGCCTCCATAACCTCCCCCATGGCCACCCCAACCACCACCATGGCCACCCCAACCACCACCATGTCCTCCCCAACCATAGCCTCCATCTCCGTGATGTGGATATTCGATGACCTGAAGCTTCGAGGGTCTGGCTTGTACTTTGACGCCTTCAGGACCGGCATTAACTACGAGTTCTGGTGGCTTCTCGTGAACGGTGAACCTCTGCTCTGGCTTCACATCCTCCGTTTCGTATGGCCTCGCTGATACGTAAGCAACAACCAAGATCAAGTGTGCTGCTCTAAGCATTCTCTTCGCTGCCGTAAAAGTCGGCAAAAGATGTCGTCCTGACTACTTGGATTTAACACTTATCTCAAGATCGAATCATTTAAAATTTCTCACTCTCTGCGAATAAGGACCACGAAAAACCAGCCCTTGTGCTCACATTAGGTGTTGAACTAGAGCGAGTGCTTGGCCAGCCCCAAATCGGAAGTGAGATCATTTCGGTCGAGCGTGCCGCCACAACCTGCTGAAATTATTCCTGTGCATCCAGGCGTGCAAAGGGCGCGCGCAAAGAAGGTACACGCTGGCCTCCCCGAGTGGCTTGGATAGATTCAGCTCCTAGAGACGCAAATATATAAAAGCTGGCCAAGCAAGATTTGTTTTCGCATATCGGAGGCACGGGGCGTTGCGGTTAATTTATGCGTCGAATCGACGAAGCAGATGCGCGGGTTACGTGTGCTTACGCGTTCGCCAATGATCGGCTGTTTTGCAGCGAAATGATATTCAAATCTTTCTCTCGGACTAGCGAAAATAATTGCAAGGCGTGTGCGTAAGTGCATGTGTGTGTGTGTGTGTGTGTGTGTGTTTGTGTCTTTGTGCGTGTGTGTTTGTATGTGCGTGTGTGTTTGTATGAGAGTGAGTGCGTGCCCATACAACACAAGCTTTCGCATGTTTATCTGTCTGTCTGTCTGTCTGTCTGTCTGTCTGTCTGTCTGTCTGTCTGTCTGTTTGTCTGTCGGTCTCTCTGTCTGTCTGTTTATTATTGTTTCTGTCTGCCAGTTTGATATGTCTTCCTTCTATTTACCTATATGCTCGCTTTGTACCTGTTTTTCTGTCTGTCTGTATGTATGTACGCCTGTCTGTACGCCTGTCTGATATCTTATTTACCTACGCTGTCAGTTCTTTAAGGCTTTTGTGTTATGACGAACTTGGTCTCGTTCATGGGGCTGAGGGCAGCAGAGGCAACATGCTACATACGTTAGCATCAAAGTTGCGTCCTACTTCTGTTGCAGCTTCAAATCCACGGATTCCATGACGATGTTACTTTAATTCTTCCTTACAAAGGAAATTTATATTCCAAGCAACTTTGTTTTACCAACGGTGTTTTGGCTATTGTACTTCATTTTAGAATGTGTTGGTGATTTCTGCATTCTTACAAGGTTTGTTTTCTCCTTAATCTTATTACTTCCTTTTTTTTATTATTGTGGTACAGTTAATATTTTGACTATTATTCATAGAAATCGTAGCACCTTTTTGAATTGCTTTAAATTTCTTTGTGTTTTGATGGCTGATCATTATCGGTTGCTTGTTCGAATGTGCACATCAGATTTGTAGCTCATCCAGGCCAGAAATGGCTGTTATCATGCGACGAGAACTTACTTCATGGTTGAATATGCTTGAATTTGGTTTATTTTGGTGTTGGTCGGTTGGTGATTAGCGCATGCTCACTTTTGAGCTTGCTCAAGCCAAGTTTTATTCTTACAAGACGACAAACATATAGCGGAACATGACCTTCCTCGTTTGCCACTCTAAAATTAGTGTTAAGTTTTCAAAACCTATCCTCTTAAAATCTAGGTATTCGTTGTTGATGTAGCTTTGCTTTTCCATAAACAAATCCTTGTGTTCCTGGCGAGTTTACCTTTACTCTCTCAGTTCTGCTTATTCTTTCGTCATCTATTAAGGTGTCAATGGTTTTTGTATTCGTAGGAAGTTCTTTTTTGTCCTTCTTACTCCTTTTAATGTTATTATTGAACTACAAAGCAAGCTGATCGCTAATAAAACATAGTTCTATGCATACTTCGTCAGCTCCTACACAATTTTTACAAAACCGAAACGAATGCATGTGATCAGTGGCCAGAAATTCTGTTATGGATGTTGTTCTCGTTCTTGCTGTTGTTTTTGTTGCTGTTCTTGTTGTTGTGGTTAATCGTTTTTGTTGTTGTTGTTGTTTTTTTTGTTGCTGTTTTTGTTGTTGTTCTTGTTGTTGTGGTTAATCTTTGTTGTTGTTGTTGCTGTTTTTTTTGTTGCTGTTTTGTTGTTGTTGTTGTTGCTGTTGTTGTTTTTGTTGTTGTTTTTGGTGTAGTTGTTCCCGTTGTTGTTGTTCTTTTCTTTGCGTGCGGAGTATTCCTTGATTTGCAGAAGGCATTCGATGCCTATGACGTTAACTACGGAGTTCCACAAGGTTCTCTGCTGGGACCATCGCTATTCCTAATTTACATTCAACGACTTCTGGCATAGCCTATCTAACTCGACAACGTACCACTTTGCAGACGACACCAATGTTCTTCTATGTGACTCGTCCTTAAAGGCTATCCGCAAGTCCTAAACTAGAGATCTAGAAAGTCTTTTTGACTAGTTATAAGCAAATCGGCTTACATTGAATGCCAAAAAGACTTTTTTGATCCACCTAGTAGAAAAGGTGACTTCCGGCTCACAATTGTCCTTGGAAGAATAAAATTATTGTCCCGTCAGGTTAAGTACCTAGGGGTCTTGATTGAGGAATCCTTGACTTGGAAGCCACATGTCACAAAACTCTATAAGAAACTGACCCGAATAGCTGCAATATTATCAAGGGTGCGCCCTAACGTACCGTTTCGTACCCTTAAGGAGTCTTTACTACAGCCTATTTCAATGATACCTGACATATGGATGCATCGTATGGGGTTTTGCTGGTAAGACGGTCCTACGAAGACTATATCGTATACAAAAACAGACGATTAGAATAACCACTTCTTCTGAATATCATTCTCCGACATCAAATCTATTTGCTAAACTACAAATTCTTAAGCTTGAGGATCTCATAGAACTAAAAAGATATCTATGGCAATGTCTCTGAAATCTTTCTTTTTCTGTGCGATCACAATCTAGAAGCACAAGAACCGACGGGCGAAGAAAGCTTCATGTCCCCAGGACAAAAACCCTCATTTGCGGTGATAGATCATTAACTGTCACTGGCGCACACATTCTAAGTAAGTTGATTGACTTCGAGATTAACCTCTGTACTAGTAAGGCATTATACTACCTCTGTATAGTAAGGAATTATTTGCACTCCTTTCTTCGAAGTATTAGATTATGATTACATACAGCTGCATGTTTAAAGTTATTCCTGCCTGAGACAATTTTATATTATTGTCTTCATCAAACCGCTCGACCCGCATTCGTCAAACTGTGACAGCAGCTGTTGAACGATGTTGATTTGCAATTGTTTTTATATTTTGATTTCGCATACTTCTCTCGAGAAGTATTAAGGAGGCTCTTCAACTCTGATTAGCTTTGCTAAGAAGAGCCCTCCTTCCCATTAGTGTGACAGATTTTGATCACTCTCCTGCAAATTTTTATACTAACGTTTGGGAAAATAGATTGTTGTTGTTGTTGTTGTTGTTGTTGTTGTTGTTGTTGTTGATTAAGAGTGATACATAAGCTTGAGAGTGATAGATAACATCAAGCGTGATCTAAAATCGTGAGATTCTCCAAGAAATTCAGACGATATCGAAGAAGTTGTCATGGAAGAAGGAGAAACTCGATCGTCGTTGCTTCCGCTTTATCGACTTCCACAAAAGAATCGCCCTGGTCAACCTTAATGTAGCAGCCATGAAGAACGCCAGCGATCGAGCGCGAATACTCAAGGCGAGAGTCAGAATATAGGACTCTTCTCAAGCGCTCTTGTGAAAAAAAAACTAGTAACTTATAGAAATAAGAGTTAGCGACCGCAGGCAAGTATAATTGGGGAATGCGTGCCTTTGTGTTTGTTTGTATGCATGTGTGTGATGTATGTGTGTGTGTGCGCGTTTGTTTATATATGTGCATGAATGATGCGTGAGCGTGTAAGAAACGTGATTGGGCTTTCCAACATTCAGTATCCAATCGAATCTAAATCTTGAATAATTTTTTATAACCTTGAATGCCAACCAAAATGCTGCCAGGAATAGCACGAATCGAATGTTTAGCCATCGCTGTTAGCTTAAAAATTTATGGGAGAAACGAAGACGAAATGATTCAGATTACATTGGATACTAAATGTGGGAAAGCGCAATCAAGTTTCTTTCACGTTCACCCATGCACATACGCAAACACACACACGCACTTTATACAAACATGTACTGTAGCAAGTTACTTTGTCTTCTGCGAGCGTGCTGTTTTTCGTCAAGTCAATACTCTACGAATATCTTTGATCTTCGATTGGAAACCAATGGCATATGATTGTGCTGGAAAGGCGTGGGTAAGAGGGCGATATTTTATGTGTGGGAGTCGGAAAACCCAAAAATATTAAATTGTTACCCGACTATGGATGCTCATAATAGCGAGCAGCAGTATCAACTGTATAAGCGCTGAAAATCTTTCCATCTCTTCCTCTCTAGATACAGCCTAGATGGATAGCTTAAGACGGCAAACGAAGCCACAGACAACTGGAGCCGGACTTATGCCAGTCCAGGCGACTGCATTGGTCCATGCATTGCATGTCATCATGTAATCTCCAAAGAACTCCTGCGATCTCTAGAGAATCTAATCAACAAGCCGCATCTTAAGAACCTTCTACGAATCCTTGCAAACGTGCTGAATGCGTGACTAAGGAATGGATTCAAGTTGTCCACAAAGATAGTGGCTTGGTAAACACTGAGACCCTTCAACCGCAGAGGGCAATCCTTTGCAAAGAGGTATTCAACTGAGGGGATTTAGCTTTAGCCTTAGCTAAGGTAAAACCTTGTCGCTATCGCCAAATGCTTCGAATAGGTACTGCTTGGAAATAAAGGCGAAGATTACAGTAGCAATGCCAGGTTTGTTATACATGATCGCGGTATTGAACCCTTACGCGTACATTCGTCCGTCCGATTAGTTGAACAGAAAGGGATTAAAAAATCAAATGACCACAGCGGAATGCACATCAAATGAACCAGGTTGAGCCTAGGTAATCCAGAACATGCTGTGAAGCAAGTCAACTGGGAACACAAACTATTAGTGCGCAATTACTGATTACAAGAGCAGCACACAACAAGACTAACATCAATACTCAGCTGCAGAAGCTACGCAGAGGTATGCATGTGCCTGAGTTAATGTATGTGTGTGTATGTATGTATGTATGTATGTATGTATGTATGTATGTATGTATGTATGTATGTATGTATGTATG
>QQSS02235724.1:0-10019 GCA_003687565.2 Craspedacusta sowerbii | reverse complement strand
TGTGTGTGTGTGTGTGTGTGTGTGTGTGTGTGTGTGTGTGTGTGTGTGTGTGTGTGTGTGTGTGTGTGTGTGAGTCTGTGTGTGTATTTGTGGGGGTACAGTAGAGCTTATTACATACACACAAATAACTTTAATTGGGAAGCTTCAGCATCTATGGCTGCGGTCACTTACACACACAAAAAAATAACAACAAAATAAAATTAAATAAAAGAACAAACATGCGATCATTTGAACATTTAAGTCGGGGAGAAAATAAATTGCTTCTTGTGCAAGGAATGGTTGTGAATGAAAGCACCAAAGCAACGGTAAAGTCCTTTCAGGTAGTGTGCGATTCTTTCAAGGTTTTTGCATGCCACAAACCCTCCGCATGGATGATGCAAAGTAGGTTTGTGTTCTCAGTAAAGAGATAGAAATCATACAGCTTACACATTGAGGTAGATCAAGAACAAAAGGATCCAACCTTTGCAGTCGACACCTTAATGCTACAAAGCTCCAAAATGTTGGCTTCAATTCGTTAGATGTGATTGAAGCCATTGAAGAAAATTGCATGGTTCACTAAGCCCTTTGGGTGTTATAAAGACACCAAAAGTGATCTCCACTGTCGAAGGCTGCTCTGAATATTCTATTTGTTGGGGTCAAGATATCATGATAATTGGATTACTCTGAGAATAATTTGTCTGAAGCTTAATTGTTCTTTGCAGATGCTTTGATTGCCTGAAAAGCTGTAGAGTATAATAATTTTTAGAATATCTTTTCCAGCTTTGAAAGTAGAGATATTGGTATGGAACTAGATTTGCATACAACATCTTACTGGCATACATGTACAACAGTCGCAATATCGTTGAAAGCAAGAACAAATCTATTAAATTCCAAAAAGGTTTGAAAACGTCTTTTCTCGAAAATCTCACAATATTTGTTATCCTCTAAGGGCACACGAAATTTGCTGAGTTCAGTTCTGAAATAATTTGTTAAGATGGATCACATGGAGATCGAAATATATTTCGTGAACATCTTCCTGTGATATTAAGTGATTGGTAAACTTTTAGTTTAGGTCGAGATCATAGTTGGGCGCCCAGTCCGTTAAGTCCGTTAAGTCCGCAACGTTTTTCCGTAACGAATAACGGTCCGTTACTTTTCTTAAGATTTGGCGGACTTAACGATTAACGTACTTAAATTGCAATAATTAAACGATTAACGCTTTAACGCTTTAAAAAAATTGGATAAAAAGTCCGTTACATTTAAGAGCGTTACATTTTTCCGGCCCAGACCAACATTCATTTGAGTTTTCTGCATAGACTTTCCCATTTCATTTGGGACTAGTGTTTGCTAATTTGGGGCGTTCACTTTCATACGCTACCCCCGTCCCGTGTCGTGCACTTGTGCATGCCTGTCTCTGCTAAATTGGTTCGGCGATGTTGTGGGTGAGGCGCGCCATGCAGCGTTACCTTACTTGGGCAGTAATTTTATAGTTATAAAACTGTTGCTCAAGCGCCTACGCTAGTGCTCTAGCACAGGTCTATTTTTCTCCGTGCCGTCTTTGTTCCTTGTTGCAAGCATGGGACAGTGCCACCAGGTGGAACTCCGCGTATGATGTTGTGGCGGCCCTCGTCTGCTTCTTTGCAACACACAGGTAAAGTAGGTTCATTATTTTTGTTTTTGTCTTTCCGAAGCCAGAATTGCGAGCCACCCCATTTTACGTTTTTTCCTATCCGGCTCAGGCATTGTTTCCCGGTCTCCGTGTCAGATTCTTATAATGAAAATCCGATATCCGTAATCGTAACAAAATGGTTTTAAATCTTGTATGTTTTTTTTTTTGTAAATTCATTTTATTGGTGTTACAAGTATACAAGACAATTTAGTTTTTATTCTACTGACTACCGGATCGGAAATTACAATATTTCTAGGTATTACTTTTAATTATTCATTATCATTATTGCAATATTTTATTCATATTTTTTCGTATTTCTTTCAGAGTGGAAATTCCGCGGGCAATGACCAGGCTTGGCATCAACACCTTTACATTGGAGGAAAGTGAGTACTTGAAGGAGTATGGCCCAGTATGGTCATGACTCACGTGGCCCAGGCTTTGGTCAAGCTGCAGGGGGAAAGTCAGGCCTATTTGGGCTGCATGCTTCCCATTGTAGCAATCACTACATTAAACGCGAGAAACGTCCAGGCAAAGACCCAGCTCTCTTTCTGTAAGCCTCTGGTGGATGCTCTGCTAGACGGCATACAGAAAAGGCTTAGCAATCTCTTAGATGACCATGAGTACCAAATGGCTGTTGCTTTCATCCGAAGTTTTGGCTACTTTGGTTGGAAAAAATGGATCCGTCCCGTGCTGGCAGTGAGAGGCTAGCCATGGAGACTGAGCTGGGAGTGGCCTTGAATAAAGCTTCCTATACAGGGTCCGGCTCCGAATCCAGCAGTGAAGAGCTGGATGAAGAGGATTTTGTTGCTGCCATTACAGATCCTTCTAAAGATTCTTCCTCTAAGCCAGGACCCTGAAAGCCAAGGCGCAGAGCATTTTAGTGATGGCTAGATGGGGGCTCGAGGATGGACTTTAGCGATGCTACCTCTTTGGGCGAGCCAGCTCTGAGGAAACTATTCATTAAGTTTAACACGGCAATCCCTTCCAGCGCAGCAGTGGAAAGATTATTTTTCACTGGAAAGAAGATCCTATCTAACGGATTCTAAATTTGAAACCCTTATGTTTCTGAAGGGCAACCAACGACTTCTGGAGCAGGCAAGATTTAATTGCTACTAATTAGTTGTTTCTCTTCGGGTGAAAATCGTTTTTGACCTACTGTTTGTATTAAGGTGCATGTGAACTTACATAGAATTCTAATTAAAGTAGTTTTACGTTTGACTTAAAGTAGCAGTTTCAACAAGATTTGTAGGGCGTTTTTTTCATGCTTGCTTTGATAAAAAAGATAGTGTCTGGGCCTCCAAATCATAAAAAAAAGCTCGCCGCTTAGCGTATCCGCACCAGCTAGTGTAGCAAAGGTAGCAGTTAAGTATATGTTACATAAGTTCGTTAAGTCAAAAGTTTAACGGACTAAATAACTTGCTAAAGGTTTAACGGACTTAACGCTTTTAACGCTCTAAGCGGACTGTTTTTGTTTTTCTTTAACGGACGTAGAAGTAACGGGCTTAGAAAAGTAACGGAACAACGATTAACGGAAGTTATATTTCAAAGTAACGTTAACGATTACGCATAACGGAAGTTACTTTTGAAAGTAACGATGCCCAACTACGGTTCAATATATATCATGTATTAATAAATATACATCATATATAAATATATAATATTATATTATATTACATTATACATATATATATAATGTTATAATATTGATTATTTATAAATATATTATATTATACTATATTATAATACATTATCATATATGTATGATACTATATGATGTCGTATAAAATATTATGCAATAATATAATGCCGGCTAATATACACTATATAGAGTAATATGTTATAATATAATATATTATTTCGTGATGAAGTCTTAACGTGCGGTTTTTCACTAGAAGTTTGTAGGCAAGTAGCGAGCACTATAATAATAATTTTAGGTTCTTGTTTGAGTAAACCGCCCAATTCTAGTGAGAATGTGGTTACTAAAGCTGCTATACCTACGCACATAGGCAAAGGCACCCTCCACAAATTGGTTTTTAATCGCTCCCTACTGCCGAAAGCTTCGCTAATAACTAGTTCATTCAAGCCTACATAAAAAAATTGTCCTGCCCGCTACTTCCTTTCGATGGTAAGCCGTTCTTTACTCAGTTTGTTTATGCACAAAAATTATATCAAGTTATGCATATCAAGTTATTTTAGTTGGTAATATTTTCATTTTACGATATGAAAATATCACCAACTAATTGGCTAAACATTTTAAATTCAAGGTTATACAGAAAGAATTGCAATAGTTGGAATAAATACAAGCATTTCTATGTATTAACTTTAATATCAAGACAAAAACAAAGAATTTTTCCTACTAGCCTTCAGAAGGAAGCTGTTACCATTTCCAATCATACAGCCACGGCATACTTATTGAACAGCTTCTTTTGCGAAGCTGGTGAGCCAAAAGTATCAGCAAGAAAATACCATGGCAAAAATAGCATCACTCATTATCAAAGAGATATGATCGCTAAATATATTTCGTACTTTATGTGATCCATATTTAAAAAAATTTCTGAACTGAGCTCGGCAAATTCTGTTGGACGTAAGAGCATAACGAATTTTGTGAGATTTTCGTAGAAAGAAGTTTTCAAACCTTTTTGTAATTTACTAAGTTTGCCCTTGACATCAGGGTGCTTTCCAACTATATTGGGACTGTTGTACGTGCGTGCGAGAAAGATGTTGTATACGCACCATTACAATTACAGACCACACAATTACAGACCCACACAATTACAGACCATTATCTCCACCGTCAAAGCTGGACACGATATTCGAAAAAGTGTTATACTCTACAACTTCTCAGACAGGCAAAGCATCTGCAAAGAACAATTAAGCTTCAGACAAGTTATTCTCAGAGTAGTATTAATCATACTAGGTTGAGCACAACAAATAGAATATTCAGAGCAGCCTTCGACAGTGGAGATCCCTTTTGGTGTCTTTCTAACATCCAATGGGCTTAGTGAACCATGCAATTTTCTTCAATGGCTTCAATCACATCTAACGAAGAGAAGCCAACTTTTTAGAGCCTTTTAACTTTAAGGTGTTGACTGCAAAGGTTGGACCCCGCTTGTTCCTGATCTACACCAATGTTTAAGTTGTATGATTTCTACCTCTTTACTGAGAACACAAAGCTACTTTGCATCATTCATGCGGAGGGTTTGCGGTATGATAAAAACCTTGACTCCTTTCGTATTGCAGTCAAGGAATCGCACACTACCTGAAAGAGCTTTGCTGTTGCTTTCCCTGTTTGCTTTTCCTGATGGCTTTTCCTGATACGTGCTTTCATGCACAACCATTCCTTGTACAACAAACAATTTATTTTCTCCCCACCTTAAATGTTCAAATGACCTCCGGTTTGTCCTTTTATTTTTGCATAAGTAACTGTAACCTGAGATGTTGAAGCTTCCCAATCAAGGCTATTTGTGTGGATGTGCAGGTGTATAAATTGAACTATTGAGATCTATTGAGATCAACGTGCAAAGCCGATTTTAATTAAAGTCGAGTTCAATTGCGCAATGAATAAGAGTCGAGTCAAGATCCGCGAGTTAAGTCGCTCTAAGCTTGCTTCAAGGACCGAGCAACAAACCATCACCTCAATCTTAAGATCATCACCAAGTTTTAGAAGTCTTTGTAGGAGGTGACATATTCGAAGTTGTTTTCCAGTTTTAAACTTACGTGCAGTCGATGACAGTATACGCTTGAGCGCTCTGAATTCTGGATGGATACTGCATCCCCATTGCAGCTTAGACGATCACTTATGTAATCAATCGCAGATTTCTTTTATTAAAATAAGATTAAAGCACATCCTAAATTTTTACTAGACTTATTGAATAGGAACTTTCGTCACGGGCATTAATGCTTCATACAGCGAGAAACGTTGTGAACTTTACATTCACTTTCCTACATCTCATTCCGCTGACTTGGCATCCTTTTTAATCCGATGTGCACGCTTCATAATGTCGTCAGTGATGGTAACACCATCTTACCCGATAACTTTTTGTTTATATTGCCTGTCGAGTGTCTTGCGTCGGTTATTTTGAAGTATTGGAATGATATGTGCTCTTAAAAAAGATCTTCTTAAATATGATGCTGCTCTAGCAAGTAACAAATCTGCGACTGCATCTGATTCCAAAGCGCCCATGTAGTCTTTTGCCTGTTAATGATATCTGGTAGCGTCGCAACGTTTTGCTTCGAGGCAAGGGAGGATTGTATGTTCGGACTACGGATAATAGAAGTAGGACTCAGATAGTGCACGGTCATCATGGTGATGGTGCTGCCATGACATGCATTTGCCCCTTCAGCCTTGTTTCTCCGAGTATGGCTGTATTTTGGTGTCGGAAGGTATCGTCGTCTTATGAAATAAGTATACTGAGTATATGTGAGTACTTCGGAGTAAGCGCGACAATGATATCGTCACAACCGACTTGTTTTAATTTAATGGTGTTATTGCAATTTGCAGCATGCGAGGTTTATCTTGATATTAGTGAATCCACGTAGTTTTGTCCTGTTTAATTTAATTACATCTTCACGTAAGAAAAAGGGAGAAATTTCTAAATAGAGAACATAAGTCGAAAGAACAGAACATGGTAAGAACGGGACGCCTGCTTTAGGTCGCAGACAGTTTTTAGAGGCGTTGGCGTTTGGTTATCTTCAACTTGTACTCGGTATGTCCGGAAATAATCAGAAGGGAGCGTCCAAGTCTGTTGCTGAGGGAAAGAGGAAAGAAGGAGCCGACTGCTAAGGGAGGAACAAGTATGCAGAACTTACCTGCTGCTGCAAGTCAATCGTTATATTAAACACTGTTCAATGCCGATGGAAGTGTAGAGTGATGCGATCATTTCGTTGAAGATGGATGCTTTTTTTGTTTTCCTCTCGAGGCAAGTATTCAAGTTGCAGCATGGTGTCGAGTTGGCGATGGTGTCGGCTATTTAGCTGGGGCGGATGTGAATGGGATCTTATACACACATGCATAGTAGAATTGCTTTAAATACACGAACATTGGGCATAACAAATTGACTTCTTGGTCTTCAGCGCAGTACTGCTCCACTCGCGATACCGAAAGCATATTAAAAATCAAGCATTGAACTTGAAACCTAGTCTAAAGGAGAGCACACCGTTGATCATTGTGCAGCAATATAGCCATCCATCATGCCAAATGCCTCTTAAAATGAAGGTGGTCTTTTTTTGGGAAGCAGATTCTACTACGGGTGTGACCTTCTAATACCTGAGTCTCTGCCTAACGCAGCTGGCCTTCCTCAAAAGCTGATTGCTACAATCATTAACTTTTGTTGTTGAAACATTGTTTTTCTGCAGATCTCACCATTGAGCTAGCAGTAGTCAAAGACATTTCAGGTATTCGGTCCTCACGCAATCTGCTGATCCCCCATGCACACTGCTTGACCATCAACTAAAGTCGTCAATCCACGACATTCCCACCTCCACTGGCTCCATCACTCCTCCTCACCATTCCTCACATCCGCAACCGATTTCCTGGCTTGGTCACTACAATGCCACGGTTTCCCCACGAAACTGCAGTGTGGAAAGATTATACAAACCCGTGAATGCTAATTTACTTATCTGCAAGTCTTATAGCATTAAGACGACGTGATCAAGTTCTTGCAAGATCCTGCAACGAATCATCAGCCTTGAAAATCTTCATGAGCTTAGAAACTTGGTACTTTTACTTGCAGAATATTTTCCCTGCGATGTCGATCGAAGAGCACAGGGGCTCTTGGAAGATTTCCTTTCAAATAAGATGATTTCATTGCTACTAGGACAAATGGTTGGAAACATTAAGACCCTAAATTTTAGAGAACTTCATCCGATATCCGACCGAATTTAATAACAATTAGCTGTACTTAATATTTAGATATCGTCCATTTTTCGTGACAATAACACGCAGCAAGAACTACACGTGAATCGAATATGGGCTCACTGCATATATTTTGGTAAAAATAATCTGTGATTGCGTTGACAAAATTAGGTGCATGAAAGCAACAGCGCATAGCTCTGCACTGTAAAATCAGGAGACAGGTTCTGTCAGACGGGTAGTGACAGCTACCTAAGCAAAAATTGTTGCGGCATTTCTTTACGACGGTTGTCGTCAAGTTTACGACGAAATGTCGTTACACCGAGAAAACATCGTTCATCCTTGACTGACGAAATCCGACAGTTTGCACGAGCATTGCTGTTTTTGGACCGACTTCATGGCGGAAAAGGGATACTCTTAAGCCTACCCTTTCAAAGACGACGAAGACTTCGACGTGTGTCTCGAATCCTTCAAGTTCTGAAAACTTGGTGATCGCAATGGCATGGTTATTTCAAACACGGATTTTCCCCTCAGCTTCTTCGTGAAACCAACAGATCTTCTTGTTCCTTGAACGTCACTTCGATAATTCTCCAGATGCGAGGTTTTTGCCCCGATGAAAACAAGTGATGAACTGCGGTTACACGAAGAGAATTCATATTGGCTCACTTGGGCGAAGTCCTCCTTCATAATGTTGTGCGCGCATGCGTAGGCAAGTATTTCTTCGGGCACTAATTTCTCCTTTCGAACGTTTTCGATCAAGATTCGAATTGGTATGCGAGTTAGGGATATGGCGTTCAAGAATGGTGCAAATGCAATTGAAGGGTTTTCGTGAAGTTTTGGGTTGTAATGACACTTTGTCCAGGTGACTGCTGCTACGAATTTAGTATATTCCTGGACCAATAAATCTGGCAAAGCCATAAGTTTGATTAGTTTATCTCGACTCAAGGCGCCTACACAAGTAGTTCGCAAAATAAAATCGGCATTGGTCTTAAAGAACTTCAGAAGGATGATTTCTATTGCATCGCTCATAGGATGACTTGCAAATCTTTGAAAGTCTTGTAACAAGTAACACACGTTGTCTGCAGATGTGTTGCGTGCGAGAAATTTCGCGCAGGTGCTTTGAAGAGTCTCCAAACCAAACCGAACAGCTGCCATCCATACTCCGATGACAATCCGTGGTTTAATTAGGCATCGTCCACATTGGGCAAAATCAAGGACTTCGCAAAATTCCTCAATCGAATACTCTGGGAAATAAATGTGGGTTTTCATGAAGCCATCTGCATCCCTTTCGTACAGGAGATGTTGCAGGATCCTAAATAAAATAGGTAAACCAAGTCTTATTTCACTTACGCAGAAATGCTGGAAAACTATGAATGCATGCTTGCGCTAGGTCAATAGTGCAAACTGAAAAGCGTCGGGGGATGTATTTGGGAACGAACCAAACTTTGTTATGCAAACGTTTCGTAAAGTTGTCCTTAATCAGCTCAAATGATGCTACTTTGATTAAATTTATTTCATCCCTGATTTGGAATGTCAAGCGAATGGAGAAAGTTCGTTCTAGACAAATTAGGAAGTACAGAGCATATATATATATATATATATATATATATATATATATATCTATATATATATGTTATGAATGTGCATACACGCAGATAAATTCTACATGTGCGTGTGTCTGTGTGCATATGTAGTTTCTAAAGGTGTGCTAATGCTATCCACGCACATCGTGATGCTTTATGCGACTGGCTCTAATCCTAATCAAACTGCAGATGGATTTTGACTTGGCTAAAGCTCGAGTGATCTGAATTGTTTGCGTAGGTATTTGTGTGTGCGTTTGTTGATGTATGAAAAACGCACTAGAAGCACATGTGAAAATTACCCGGAGAGTCGAAGTATTTACCCAGCAATGATGCAACCTAACAATCGCTATTCATAATGACGAGCAGCGTTACAAAGTAATAATGGCTATCCATTAGAGCGGAACTCAGTCGAGCCAAGCGAGCCACATGTGCAATGCATATGCAAACACAAGCACGTGTGTACCTGGTACCCACCTTGAAAGTTATATCTTGGTAAATGTAAAACTTAATACAAGTTTTCTTCGTCATATCAGGAGAATCACCCGCTTAGCCAAAAAATAAGTTGTACGTCACCAGTTCTAAGGGCTGACTATTCCTAATATTCTCAAAATCTTTGCGACGTTTTCACTTAGTCATGAGTTACTCATCGGTAAAGAAACTCCCGTCTCACCTGCTTCTAGCAGCCAAAACAACTCTACATCCGTAGACGTAATGATGCTCTTTGCCTATAACGAATGTGATGTCACTGAGATCGGGACGATACTTTACGGCCTCCATTGCTGGAACCCATTCCGAAATTGAGGAGACTTCCACTTTGCTAGTCATATCCGCTTTACGGCTGCGCGCAAGCGAATTCTCGAATTTTCCTCACTGAAATGCAAGAGCAAGCGGGTAGTTTATATATATATATATATATATATATATATATATATATATA